>JASDQU010028168.1:29467-47969 GCA_032191745.1 Picea mariana | reverse complement strand
AAGATTTTGTTAATGTAACAACTACTGTAGCATGCATTTGTAGACTATTGAATCATTGTTTATATGTGGTTATAAACATAAGGAATATGTAAATTTTATAGAAGAGAATTGTTATTCGTTCCATCTATTTCTTATGGTACTTGTACAGAATTTGAAATAGTATCTCTACATATATATCTATATCCAATTCAATGGTTAATATGAACATAGTAGCAGTCCTAGTTTCCTTTTAATCTTGAATATATATATATATATATATATATATATATATATATATATATATATATATACATATACACAGTTAGTTATGTATATGCATAACCCTACTTAATGATTATTAGGAACCTACAACGGTTCTACTATTTATTCTAAGTGAGCACATAAAAACATGTATAAACAATCATTGTGTAAACCATCTCATTCCTGACATATAATAATCAACATAATATTTAACAAGAAAACAAGTAAAGGTACATATCTGATTCTGATGTTGTGACAAAAATGGAACAACCAAGTTATGCCCAACCATAGAGCAGAACAACCAAGTTTACTTGCTCCGTTCACCCCCTAGCATGACCATGAGGCCATAAGGGTGAATTGAAATGATCCTCCTTTGCTACAGTTCTTTTCCACATATCATAAATTCCCTTGCCTCACCCTAATAGTGTTAATAATGACAAGTATTTTCCTTTATCCAACATACTAAGAAGCATCGTGCCTCGTCCATATGTTGTATTTATATGCATCTTGTGCCTAGGTCTTTCCTTCCCTCGTTGGGAATTTTTGTAGCTTTACAAATTCTTGATTTTTAGGGCTGCTAGTGGTCAAATCCCTCATTTCCCACTTGTAAAAATCATCCCTGAGGAAACTCAAATCCGTTCCCCACTCATGGAGTCATGGTCAGTTGTTTTTAACCTGGTTGTTGCATTTGTCTTCCAGCATTTAATTTATAAAAAAGTTTTTGTTTTACATTTGTCACAATCAAAGAAGTTAGTTGGGAAAATCAAATCTTTTTCCAACTATCATAAATAATTTATTACAACAATCAAATTCCAAATTCGGATTTTCCATAAATGGAAAATAATTTCCAAATCCAAATTTGCCAAAAATGGAAATTTATTCCCATGTACACTTAGACTTTAATAATTAATTATTTTTGGGTATATTACATCCTCTCCCCCTTAACTAGACCACTTTCCTCAGTGTTCATTCCTCTCTCGGAATAGGGATGGAAAATATTTATGCAAATCCTCCTCCAATTCCCAAGTGGCTTACCGAGGACTAAAATGCTTACATTGCAATTTTGCCTGGGTGATGGCTTTGTTCCATAGTATGGCTTCTTTCCTGTCGATAATGCGCAGAGGTTCCACTTGGAACTTGCCTTCTGGTTCCACCTACACCATGTTCCAATCAATGATGTGAGTAGGATCATGAATATAATTTTTCAAAAAAGAAGCATGAAGTACAAGTTGATATGCCACTAGACCAATTTGAGCTAAGATCTTGAGGGGGCCACAAACCTGGGTGCCAAATTTGAACAATTTCCTAGATTTAGGAAGCTTCTCCTTGCTTTGAATTTTAAGTATACATGGTCTGCAACTTGAAATTCTTGGTGTCTCCTTTGTAAATATGCGTAGATTTTCTGTCTTTCTTGTGCCTCTTTTAAATTCACTTGTACCTTTCTTACCATTTTCTCCATTTCCTGGAGCATTTATGGTCCCATCATAAGTTTGTTAACTGGATTATCCCAGCTAATCGGAGTTGTACATTTTCTTTCATACAATGCATCGAAGGGACTCATCTTAGCTAATGTCTGATAGCCATTATTGTACGCAAATTCCACTAAGTGTAGGTATTACTCCCACTTAGCTAGTTTCGTTCTTACATACATTAGTAACATGTCTTCCACAATCTGATTCATTTGTTCATTTTGCCCACTTGTTTGTGGATGGTAGCTTGTGCTGAAATTCAGGTTAGTATTTGACCATGCAAACAATTCCTTCCAAAACATTGACATAAATTTGACGTCTCTATCCGAAATCACCATTTTAGGAATTCCATGCAATCTAGATATTTCCTTCATCAATATTTCAACGATATTAATTTCTTTATAAGTATATTTCACAGGTATAAATGTTCATACTTGCTAAGTTTATCAGTCACTACCATAATCGAGTCATTTTGCTTCTGATTTTTAGGCAAACCTGTGATGAAGTCCAGGAAGATAATCTCCCACTTCCATTCTGGTATAGGTAGAGGTTGTAGTAGTCTGGATGTATGATGATGTTAATCCTTTACCTATTGACAATATAGGCATTTAGATAAGTATTCAGCTATTTCACTTTTCATCTTAGGCCAATAAAATAATTTTCTTAAAGTTGTTACCATTTTCTGGTATCTTGGTTGTCCAGAATATGGATTTTTGTGCAATTCATCTAGAATTGTTGACTTTAAATCAACAAAATCAGGTATGTAAAACCTATTTTTGAACCTTAGTAATCCATTTTTATCCAAACTCAGATCCATTTCGTCTAATTTTTTGGCATTTCCTTGTAAACATGCTACTGTTTTGATGTATTTTTCATCATTACAGCTTGTAGATTTTATTCTTTGTTCGATGTCATTTTTTTCTTTTCTAATAATTATCTCAAACTGTCCATTAGTCCTTCGACTTAGGGAATCTACAACTTTGTTTGCTTTTCCTCTGATGTGTCTTACTTCAAAATCAAATTTACTCAAGAAGTCCAACCACCTCTCTTTCCGTGCATTGAGATTTGCTTGACTGAATAAGAATTTCACTCCACTATTGTCGGTTAGCAACATAAATGTTTGCCCCATTAAATAATGTCACCACATTTTTAGTGTATGAATTACAACTGCTAATTCCAAATCATGTGTGATGTAGTTTCGCTCATGTTCTTTCAGTTTACATGATTTCTAATAGATGGTGTGCCCCTCTTGAGTTAGGACACCTCCCAAGCCTTCTTTTCTTGCATCCACGCAAACTGTAAAGTCTTTATCAAGGTATGCTACCCTTAAAATAGGTGTTGTAGTTTACATTTATTTTATATTATTAAATTTGTCCTGTCATTTTTGCGACCAAGTAAACCTTATTCCCTTTTTCTGTAGAGATGTAATTTGATATGTGATCCTAGAGAATCCTTCGATAAATCTGCGATAGTAAACGGTAATTCCCATAAATGATCTGATGTCAGCTACATCCTTAGGGATAAGCCATTCCATAATGGCTCTTATATTCTTTGGGTCAACTGTGATGTAGGAGCATCTCTCCATGTCAGCCAGCTAGCCAGCCAACCACGTCAGTGCGTGCATTCAAAGCTGAAGAGAGGTGCAACCCTCATCTTCCATTTTGGATTTGAATGTAATTTAATGTTTAGGCTGTTGAGCCGTGAGGTCGTGCTTTTGTGCAAGCATTAGAGTAGGTAGGCCTTTAAATGTTTGTAAGGGTGAGATCTAGATCCAATTTTTGGACTAGACAACCCATTCAATGCTATTGAATAGGGTAGGTAGATTGGAGGGAAGAGCTCGAAGAGCCCCTCTTGTAAAAAGATCAATTTTGATCTCATTTAGTAGTTAGTTAGAGGTGCACAAGAGGGAGTGAAAAGTGCATGAGAAAGAGCCGAGACTCTGCTATAGTCCAAGCTCGAGAACACCTTGTAAAAACAAACAGAAGCATTTTTTCCTGCATGTATTTGGTGTTGAATGAATGTCTGTGAGTGTTCTATTTATGCCGTGAATGTATGTTGTGATTGTACATTTGCAGGTTTTTTATTTCAGGCTTGAGAGGTCTTTGAGGCTTCATACCAGGAGGGTGTGATAGAACGCTATGGGTTCTGATAGCCAGTGTATTGAATCACTTCTGAACTCTGTGGATTTAGTCAAAGGTGTGCCAGGTGGGCACAGAAGATGAAATCATCAATTCAAAGGAAGAACTTTGAGGTTGTTGAATACCTCAGGAGGCAAGACTGTGTAGGAGGAACACAGTTGCAGACAGAATCTCTGAGGAGTTCTGTACAACTCTGCCAGGTGGGCATTGAGCCAGTGCAAGAAGTGCATAGAGGAAGAACTCTGCTGCGAGTTCAACTGAAGTCAGAATCACTAAGGATTCTGAGAGCTCTGCCAGGAGTGAATTTAGCAGGTGCTTAGGGTGCACAAGAGAGAATAGAACTACTATATGTTCTGTAAGAAGATACTCTACCAGGTGGGCATTGAGTAGATGTGTAGATAGGCACAGAGAGGAAAATAACTCTTTGAGTTCTTTGATTTAAGAAAGAATCCACTGAAGGATCTTTGCAGGGTTATTGAACACCCTGAAGGACTCAGCAATCAGGTTGCTTGAGCTAAAGAGTGCCAGGAGGGAATTGTATTCTTCATCTGAAGGAGAAGGGAAAAAACGATAAAATCCCTTAGGGGTCTGAGTATTTGAGAAGCTCAGACGAATAGCACCGTGCGTGAAAAGACTCTACAGAAGCACATATGTTGTAGAATCCCTCAAGTATTCGAGAATAAAGCTCAGAAGGAATAGTGTTTTTTCAGTGCACAGAGCCACAGCTGCAAGGAGTGCAGAGGCGAGAACTCTTTGAAAGAGTTCAAAGTTCCCAAAGCTCAGGAGGGATAGTGTTTTTATATGCACAAGCGAGGAATCAAGTCACAGAGCTCACAGAGGAAAAGGAGTGAAGGTTGAGGCCCTCGAGAATTTGAAATTCTTCCAAGTGTTGGAAGAAAAGCACCAAAGCTCAGGAGGAGCAACAGCTACCATCGGATCAACCGAGAGAATCTAGACTGTGGATTCATGTCTAGGTAGTGTAGGAAAGGCACAAATGGAAAGACAAGTTTGAGACATCAAATCTTGGTCTAAACAACCAACACTCATTGGATCTGTTGAGAGGAGCTTGAGGTTTAAATCCTTGTGAGCAAAGCGAAAGTCCTGAAGGAGTTCATATCGGGATATCCAAGTTCGGGAGTTCAGGGATCTGGAGGACGAGAGTTTGGGTACTCAACCTTAGAAATTGTGACAAGGAAAAATAGATCTGAGCCATCCATCTACGGAAGGACGCGTGTCGCAGAATCATCCATTTCGGAGATTCGAGCACTGGGACTCACAAAAGTGAGCATCTTGACTTTGCGAGTAGTGAAGTCCTGAGAAAATATGAGTTGTCCAATTGGAAGGACACTTGTGACAGGATCCTCTCTATCGGGGATTTAGACATAGGAGGTCAAAAAGGGAATTCCTTCGACTTTGCGAGTGGCGAAGTTACGAGAGAATTAGGACCATCCATCTCAGGAGGACAGGTGGCAGAGATCAAGGGATCTTGCAAACTCAGAGGTTTGCAAGGTGAGAGCCCGGGATTTGGGTGCTCCAAGTCATGAGCGATGAAGTTGCAAGAGAATCAGGGTCGTCCATTTGAGGAGGACAGGTGGCAGCAATCATGGAGTTGGCGAAGCACCGAAGAGATCCATGATTCGGGTCTTGCGAACTTGAAGGTTCGCAAGGTCAGAGCCCAAAAGTTGGGTGCTCCAAGTCGTGAAGTTGTGAAATTGTGAGGAGTAAAGACAACCATTGGATCCAGGTTGCGGGAGGACCGTTGGATCAAAAACTCATTGTGTGTATTGCGCATTTGGGGGTTCGGAGGTTGAGAGGAGTCATTTTTTACTTCACGAGTCGTGAAGTGTCTAAAGCCGAGCATGAGAGAACACATGGTAGAACCATAAGGTGGGAACCATGTGATAGATATATAGACACGTGTCACCTAGAGAAGGGGGTCAACACTCCGTTGACTTCTCGCATCTCGGGGATTCGTGAGATAAGAGCACGGAGACTCAACCCTTCAACTCATGAAGTCACGAGTAGTGAGAACGCGAGAAGAAAAGTCAATATCGCTTCTTGGGGGTTCGTGAAGGGAAGGTTCCAAGGTTGGATGTTGAAACTCGCAAAGTGGCGAGTAGCGAGAGGAGATAGCACTTATCCTAGCTGGCGGTCACACGCGGAAGGCGCTGATAGAGGAAGAGACATACCTGTATCGCCATTTTGGGTATCGCGATATAGAAGAAGGAGGAGTCGAATGCTTCGACTCGCGAACTCGCGAGATCGCAAGATTGTGACAAGGGACTTTGGGTTAGGCCCGTGGTCATAGTGCTGTAGTTGCTTGGAGAAGGTGGAGCTCACGCCTAGTGTTGTTTGCATAGGGGAGCTTCCCGAAGGACTTATGGATCGATTTGAAGGAGATTCCAGTAGGGAATCGAAAGAGCTTCTTTGGCTCAAAGGAGATAAAGAATGATCCCCGTAAGTGGATCTTGGCAAGGGGCGGATAGGTCGGCGTCAGTGTGGTATCAGAGCAGGAACTCTGTTTGTATATTTCAAGCAGAGAGAGAAGGTAGAAGGAGACAGAGTACTGAGGACTCTGTAGAGGATTGTTTACAGGTAGGCAATAGACCATAGACAGTTAGGAGGACTGTGGAAGAGGCTTGAAACACTCAAGGTTTCAAAGTGATAACAATAGATTTGCCAGCAGGGAAAATAGACAATGAGATGGCTAAAAGACAGTTTAAGCTGTTAAAATATTGGTTGAGGCCTGCTGAAAACCTCAAAAGACCAGAGAAAAGGGTTAAGATATGTAAATCAGAGACTGGGAAAAGTCTCAGTAGTAAGGATGAATTGGGATCAACTGAAGATCTTAAGCACTGCCTGGAGATGAGAAGAAATTCCTAATTGCCAAGTGGGAAAAGGGTTGAGATCGCCACAGGATCTCATACACTGTCATGAGGATAGCAAGGGTATTTCACAGTGCTATATAGGCAATGGATCGAGATTGCTATGGGGTCTCAAAGACTGCCAAGAGGGCAGCAGAAAAATCCCATATTGCCAGGTGGGCAGGGATGAGCAAGTGAGACTATCTGAGGGTCTCATAAACTTAGAGGTGAGTTTGGATCAGTAGATGTAGCTGACAGAAGAGGAAGATCAAGCAAATCTTCAAATGATTGGGGGAATTCAGATATTCCTACCATTTTCCCAAGGGGAGGTAGAAATCTGTGTTGCAGATGTAGCAACAACAGAAGCAGGGTAGCTAGCTGAGACTGTCAAAGAAGAACTGGAGAAGATATCTGAGGCTGCTCAAGAAGAAAAAGGGAATGAGCATTCTGAAGAATGGCTCGATACTTGCAGCCAGGAAGCTGAAAGAAGGAGGCTGCAGCACTGAAGATGGCAGTAAAAGAAGCCAAAGAGTAGGCAGGTAGATTGATCACTCCATGGGAGATGGAGCTGGAGATGCTGGAGGATTGGCTGATCAATCCAAAGCCAGCAGGAAAACTGGCAGAAGTTGAGCTGTCAAAGAAGGTGACTGAACAACAGGTCAGTCAAGAGAAGACTGCAGAGATGAACTTTGTAGCTGGGTGGAAATTTAAGGCCACAGAAGAAGATGATGAAGATGAAGGAATCATGGGAGATCACAGTGATCTACCCATTTGTAGAAAATAAATGCAGTTGAGGAGATTGCATGAGCAGAGACATCCATTGGAGCAGCTAGACGAAGTGATCGAGGAGATCAGAGAGCTGATGATCAGGTCAGCAGAGACTGCCAGCGAGGAGAAGCTGAGTAGAGCAGCAGAACAAGAAGCAGCAGTGAAACAACAACAACAGTAGCAGCAGGGAGATGGAGCATATGAATAGCTCCAGAAATTTGTTTGGGATCCAGGAGGATTTCCAAAGTTGAGAGAGGAATTTTATGAGTTGGAGCTCATGAATTTTGCAGCTGAGGAGTATGATGAAGGAGTATCTCTCCACGTCAGCCAGCCGGACATCTAGCCACGTCAGTGAGTGCATTTAAAGCTGAAGAGAGGCATAGCCCTCGCCTTCCATTTTGAATTTGAATGTAATTTAATGTTTAGGCTGCTCAACCATGAGGTCATTCTTTTGCGCAGGAATTAGAGTAGGTAGGCCTTTAAATGTTTGTAAGGCTGAGATCTAGATCCGATTTGTGAATTAGATAGCCCATTCAATGCTATTGAATAGGATAGGTAGATTGGAGGGAAGAGCTCGAAGAGCCCCTCTTGTAAAAAGATCAATTTCGATCTCATTTAGTTCTTAGTCAGAGGTGCACAAGAGGGAATGAAAAGTGAAAGAGAAAGAGATGAGACACTATTATAGTCTGAGCTCGAGAACACCTTGTAAAAACAAGCATTTTCCATTACTACAAACAGAAGCACTTTTTCCTACATGTATTCGGTGTTGAATGAATGTATGTGAGTGTTCTATTTATGCTGTGAATGTATGTTGTGATTGTACATTTGCAGTTTGATGATTTCAGGCTTGAGAGGTCTTTGAGGCTTCATACTTGGAGGGTGTGACAGAACACTGCAGGTTCTGATAGCCAGTGCACTGAAGCACTTCTGAACTCTGTGGATTCAGACAAAGGTGTGCCAGGTGGGCACAAAAGATGAAATCATCAATTCAAAGGGAGACCTTTGAGGTTGTTGAATACCTCAGGAGGGAAGGCTATGTAGGAGAAACACAGTTGTAGACATAATCTCTGAGGAGTTCTGTATAGCTCTGCCAAGTGGGCATTGAGCCAGTGCAAGAAGTGCATAGAGGAAGAACTCTGCTACAAGTTCAATTGAAGTCAGAATCACTAAGGATTCTGAGAGCTCTTCCAGGAGGGCATTAAGCAGGTGCATAGGGTGCACAGGAGAGAATAGAACTATTGGATGTTTCGTAAGAAGATACTCTGTCAGGTGGGCATTGAGTAGATGTGTAGATAGGCATAGAGAGGAAAATAACTCTTTGAGTTCTGTGATTTAAGAAAGAATCCATCGAAGGATCTTCGCAGGGTTACTGAACACCCTGAAGGACTCAAAAATTAGGTTGCTTGAGATGAAGAGTGATAGGAGGGCATTGTATTCTCCATATGAAGGAGAAGGGAAAAAAGCATAAAATCCCTTAGGGGTCTGAATATTTTAGAAGCTCAGACAGATAGCACCGTGGGTGCAAAAACTTTGCAAAAGCACATAATACGTAGAATCCCTCAAGGATTCAAGAGTAAATCTCAGGAGGAATAGTGTTTTTTCAGTGCACGGAGCCACAGTTGCAAGGAGTGCAGAGGCGAGAGAACTCTCTGAAAGAGTTCAAAGTTCCCGAAGCTCAGGAGGGATAGCGTTTTTATATGTGCAGGCGAGGACTCAAGTCACATGGCTCACAAAGGAAAAGGAAAAAAGGTCGAGGCCCTCGAGAATTTGAAATTATTCCAAGTGTTGGAAGAAAAGAGCCAAAGCTCAGGAGGAGCAACAACTACCATCGGATCAGCTGAGAGAATTTGGATCGTGGATTCATGTCCAGGCAGCGTAGGAAAGGCGCAAATGGAAAGATAAGTCTGAGCCATCAGATCTTGGTCTAAACAGCTGACAACCGTTGGATCTGTTGAGAGGAGCTCCAGGTTTAAATCCTCATAAGCAAAGCAAAAGTCCCGAAGGAGTTCATATCAGAATATTGGCATTCGGGAGTTCGGGGATCCGAGGATGAGAGTCCGGGTACTGGACCTTAGAAATTGTGACAAGGTGAAATATATCTGGCCATCCATCTACGGGAGGATGCGTGTTATGAAATCATCCATTTCGGAGATTCGAGCACCGGGACTCACAGAAGTGAGCATCTTGACTTCACGAGTAGCGAAGTCCTGATAAAATATGATTCGTTCGATTGGAAGGACACGTGTCACAGAATCCTCTCTATCGGGGATTTAGACATCGAGGTTAGAAAGGGAAGTCCTTCGACTTTACGAGTGGCAAAGTCATGAGAGAATCAGGACCATCCATATGAGGAGTATAGGTGGAAGAGATCAAGGGATCTCGTGAACTCGGAGGTTCGCAAGGTGAGAGCCCAGGATTTGGGTGCTCAAAGTCATGAGCGGCGAAGTCGCGAGAGAATCAGGGCCATCCATTTGAGGAGGACAAGTGACAGCAATCGTGGAGTCGGCGAAGTGCCAAAGAGATCCAGGATTTGGGTCTCGTGAACTTGGAGGTTTGCAAGGTGGGAGCCCAAAAGTTGGGTGCTCCAAGTCGCGAAGTTGCAAAATCGCGATGAGAAAAGAAAACTGTTGGATCCAGGTCATGAGAGGACCATTGGATCAGAACCTCATCGTGCGTATCGTGGATTTGAGGGTTTGAAGGTTGAGAGGAGTCGTTTTCGACTTCATGAGTCGTGAAGTACTGAGAGCCAAGCACGAGAGAACACGTGGCAGAACCATAAGGTGGGGCCCTTGTGATAGATAGAGAGACACGTGTCACCTAGAGAAGGGGGTCAACAGTCCATTGAATTCTCGTGTCTTGGGGATTCATGAGATAAGAGCACGGAGACTCAACCCTTTAACTCGCAAAATTGCAAGTAGCGAGAATGCGAGAAGAAAACTCAATATCGCTTCTTGGGGGTTAGTGAAGGGAAGGTGCCAAGGTTGGATGTTGAAACTCGTGAAGTGGCAAGTAGCGAGAGGAGCTAGCACTTAGCCTAGCTAACGATTGCGCGTGGAAGGCATTGACAGAGGAAGAGCCATACCCGTATCAGCATTTTGGGTATCGTGAGATAGGAGAAGGAGGAGTCGAATACTTCGACTCGCGAACTCGCGAGATCGTGCGATTTCGACAAGAGACTTTGGGTTAGGCCCATGGTCATAGCTATATGGTCACTTGGAGAAGGTGGAGTTCACGCCTAGTGTTGTTCACATAGGGTAGCTTCCCAAAGGACCCGTGGATCGATTTGAAGGATATTCCAGTAGGGAATCGAAAGAGCTACTTCGGCTCAAAGGAGATAAAGAAGAATCCTGTGAGCGGATCTCAGCCCGAGGACAATAGGTCTGTGTCAAAGTGCAATACCTTCTTCAGATATCATGTGTCCTAGATACTGTATTATTCTTTGGTAGAAGTAGCATTTGTTAAAATTTACATACAATTTGTGTTTCCTTAAGGTATGCAATACTATTTTTAGATGTTTTTCATGTTCTTTTTCTGTTTTCAAGTAAACTAAAATTTCATCGATAAATACCAATACAAATTTATCCAAAAATTGATTGAATATAATATTCATCAAACACATAAAGGTTGTTGGTGCATTAGTAAGACCAAACGGAATTACGAAAAACTCATAATGTTTTCATATTGTTCTAAAAGTTGCTTTATTTATATCTTCATCCTTTATTCTGACTTGGTGATAACCAAACCTTAAATCTAACTTAGAGAAAATCTTTTCTCCTCCCACCTCGTCAAACAAGTCATTAATTTTGGGTAGAGGATACGTATTTTTAATCATGATCTTGTTTAATTGTCAATAATCAATACATAACCTTAAAGTTCCATCTTTATTCTTAATGGAAAGAACCAGTGCTCCCCAAGGCGAGACACTTGGTCTGATATATTATTTATCCAACAGTTCTTGCAGCTGAATTTTCCGCTGTGTTAATTCGGGTAAACTCATTCTATAAGGTGCCTTACATATTGAGGTAGATCCAGGTAGCAGATTGATAGAAAAATCTATCTCTCTCCTTGGAGGTAGTTCTGGTATTTCATCCAAATAAACATCTCTAAACTCACGTAGGATTGCAAAGTATTCTAAGCTAGGCTTATTTTCCTTTTCTAACAGATTAGTTATTCGAAAAACATAAATTTGGCAACCCTTAGTCATACATTTCTTAAACTGCATGGTTTATATCTGCCTAACTGAAACTGGTTTTCTGATCCCTTGTATTGTCCTAACTGTGTTGTTTTCGTCTCTGTAACTAAGTGAATTTTGTAACATTTCAAAATTACTTTATGTTTCTCTAACCAGTCCATTCCAATGATTATATCGTAAGATACCAAAGGTAAAACATTCAAATTTAACTCTGTACTTTGGCCATCTAAATTGAGTTCACATTTAGAAATGAAATATGTCACTTTTCTCTTAGTCCATGTTGCTAACTGTACTAACTAGGACTTAACATGCTTTACTTTCTTAAGATTGTTTAATTCAACTAAACCAAGAGTAACATAACTCAGAATATCTCCTAGGTCAATTAAAATAGAAATGCTATTATCATGAATTTTGACTTAAACCTCCAAGATAGTTTATTGATCATAATTTTGTCTACCATCTACAACTGCATTAATCATGTGCATGCTTCTGCTCATATCTCATACTGTAGAGGCTTCTTGCAGGTTATGGACTGTAGTCCTTGCTGCAGAAGTTAAACTTGGACATATCCTCCTCAAGTGAGGTTCTCCACGCTCCCAACACTTTAATGGTTCCCTGGGGTTGTCCCCAACTTTCCTGACTCCCATATCAATTGGTCTACCTCCCCCTTGGTAATTCTGGTTGTGAGAATGAAAATATTTCTTTTGAAATTTCTTTTCCATATTCCAAAAAGGGGTTGGTTGGAATCCTTTCTTCCGCTGATTTATTCTGTTCTGTTTCTTTTCCTTCCATGCCTTGAGAATTTCAAACCTCTATTTGTAATGATCATAGCACATCCGGGCCTTTCTAAATACTTTTCTTAAATTTTTGGGATTGTGAAATTCTATTATGACCTTGTTTGACTGTGGTATACATCTTAAGAATCGTTTTATATTTATTTTGTCTTCGTTGATGTATGGAACAATTCTCAATAATTCGAGAAATTTATTTATCAGATCGTCCATGGTCATTTGTTCGTGTCTTAGCTCATAAAATTCTTTAGTCTTTCTTTTGTAATAACTTTCTGATAAATATTGCTTCTTGAAGTATTTTTTGAAATCTAACCATTCCATCTAGTTCTCCTTTAATCCCTTGGCCAATTTCAAGTCTTGCCACCAAATACTCACTTTTCCCTTCAGGTTATAAATGGCCATTCTAACTTTCATGTTACTAGAATAATTATAAATCTGGAAGTATTTATTTATATTCAGTAACCATGATTCAGCCTCTTCACCCATCCCTAATTCTCTGTCAAAGGTGGATGGCTTGATCTTCTTGAATTCACCTTCCAGGTGATCCACCTGTTTCCTTTTTCTTCCTATGGCTATTTTGTTTGATGCCACTTCTGTGCCTTCAGAAGAACTGTTCTTGTTTTATGTTTCATGACCATAATTTTTAGAGGATTTTTTTTTTACTTCCTCCTCCTTGTCATTGTATTTTGGACTCTTATTTGTTACTATTTTGCACAACAACATTTCATTTATTTCTTGTTGGTATTCCTATGCATTTTTCAGTGTTTCATTATCTTCCTTGTACACTTGCAGTTCCACGATAAGGTTCCTCATTGTTTCCAGAACCTGGGTGGTTGAAATTCCTTCGTTGTTCTTTCCAAGTTCTTTAGGAGGTCCTTGATAGGGATTCTCTTCAATTCTGATCTACTCTTCATTATGTGCTTCCATTATAACAACATACCAAAACATTTTATGTTTGTAACAATAAAAAATTTTGTTAGATTTTTCTTTTAACAAAAATAAAATGAACTAAACTAATTTGGCCTTGCCCTGAGGTCCAAGTGTTGTAACCTTCATCTCTGATACCATATGTAATGTAGCCCAAATTTACCAAAAAAAATAAAAATTGTTAGGGACATTAAATCTCCTTGACTCTTCAATTTTTGTCTCAGCATAACTTTATTACCATCGTTATTGAATTAAAAAATCTACCTCTTTATAGCTAAGATGACTTCTATCAAGATAGCTATTGTATATATGTTAAGTTGTGCTATTAAAATATTTCAATGCATATTAAACTATGAATAATAGACTAGCATATAGTCTGCTCATAATATTTGTAGTCTTCATTGCTTACTATATCCATTTAGAAATTATAGCATACATAATGTAACATTGATACTATGTCTATAATTGTATATCTATATAGGTTGTTTACCAAAATACCCAACTTATATATAACTATTAGCCCATTCAATTTGTAACCAGTATGTAAATTTTTAACAGTTGCCCCTATATAAACCCATCTATGGAGTTCTTAACATATACCGTGGGTATTCATACACAATTTCTTGACTTAGCATATGATATAATCCTTATTCATTATATATATCATACCCACACACACACACACACACACACACACACACACACACACACACATATATATATATCGTGGATTATATGAGCTATTACACATTAGCATTATTCCTACAATCATATTCTTGTAACATGACATTCTATCACATTATAACTCATATCCTAAAACATTAATATAGTTTCTATGCACACACGTGTTATAGTTACAAAGGGTCTGTTATAGGGTGCTTATTACAATGCAGCCAATGATGTATCATACACCATAACTGATCTGAAAAGATGTTTTAAATAACTATGGTTGAGTTATTATGCATCTGTTCATTAACCATTTAGGAAGCTTAAAGAAAGAGGAATAAGTATAGAAGAAATGTGATCCATAAAAACATATGCATATCTAAAATGAAGCATAAAAAAATAGCAAACCATAACAAAAATGTGATAACAGAGTTCGAAAATCTCGCCTACGTCTTTGGGCCTTGTCTCATTGAGCTTTTATTATTTTTGTTTGAAGATTTATAAGTACATAATGATAGTTCCAAAATGTTACAACAATGACTTCGTCTTGTTCTACCAGATCTCATGAACCCATCAAAACTGACGACACCCAAATCAGATGAACGAGGCTCCTAGAAATGGCCCGCAAAGGTGCGCTCCTCAATAGCTTCCTTGCATAACAAATGGGCTTTGGCTCAACAATACCATAGCATAAACCTGTTTTTAATCTCCTACTAATTGCCTCAAGAAGGCTTGGGTTTTATATATCTAAAGTAGGTAACCATATCGCAACTTCCTCCCAAGATCTCGCCTCAAAAAGGGCCCAATATCCCCCAATAATGGCCAAAAATATTCAATAACAGGCCTATAAATCAAATAAAATAACTAATATATCATCCATTAACCCAATTTTGCAATAATATTGGATTAATCCCATTTTATTGGGCACGCACCCCCTAAATATGGTCACATGGCAATAAAAAGCCAAGTGCCAACCACTAAGGGTTACGTGCTGGCCCTCAATCCGCATACAATGGTCACATGGTGTATGTACATCAAACCGCTCCCCAACTTTCACGCCTGGGTTATGGTCACTTCCCCCGAGTCATATGGTGGGCAGTTGCATATAATCCGTGCCCCTTGTGTTGGAGTGTAGTCGGAGGTTAAGCCTTAGATCGTGGCCCCTCACACCTTTCGCTGGATCTGTTGGCAAATATTTAACAGACAGTGAATGCTTGTCCTTGATGGCAAGTACAACAATAAAGATGGCATGAGTACAAAAAGTATGTAATAGATGGGCATTATGAGAAGACGCTGCAGAGAAGATTCGAATAAGCTCAGATGAGATAGTGCAGAGTAGTTTTGTCAAGAATAGCGATGGAAAAGATCAGCATGATCAGCAGCGCAGTGATAATGGGGGAAGAGCATCAATAGTGATTATTGGATCAACAATTCAAAATTCCCGATGACTATCATATCTCAATGTAGACAAGAAGAGTGCGCAGATATGGAGGATAGATCTCATGCATTAGATCTGAGTGTGAGGATTGACCATCGTAGGATCCAGGAAAATCTACACCATCTTTAAAAGTGCAAGGTGATGCAAGTTCGTGAAATCTCGAAATCTTGATGTAGACACAATGAAGACTTGCGAAATCACGAAAAGATCCTGACCGTCAATACACCAAAAGATGTGGACCATTGATCTAAGTTACATCTCAGAGTTTCGCCTATCGCGACTTGGAGTGACAAGAACCTCCATCGAAGGAATCACAAGATGCGAATTCACGATAAGATCTGGACCGTAGATTCATCGATATCGTGGACCGTTGATCTAAGCTCCATTTTGGAGTTTCACCTATCGCAACTTGGAGTGACAAGAACCTCCATTGAAGGAATAGCGAGATTCAAATTCACGATGAGATCTGGACCATAGATTCATCGAGATCGTGGACCATTAATCCCATGCCATTTCAGAGTTTTGCGAATCGCGACTTGGAGAGGCAAGAGACATAACCACTGAAATCGTGATTTAATCATAGCCGTCAGATCAAGATGTGATCTGGACCATTGATCGACTCCTTTTCAGAGTTTCAGGAATCGTGACTTGGAGGGGCAAGAAACATAACCACAAGAACACTGAAATCATGATATGATCGGAGCCATTGAATTAAGATCAGATCTGGACCATCGAATCATAGGAAAAGTGGTTGACTTGGAGTCAACATATAATGGTGTGGAAACTCACGAGATGCGAGATCGTGATAAGATCTAGACCGTCGGATCTTTGGAGATTTCAACCATCGATCAGAGTTGATGAAGTTTATAAACTCGTGAAATATGAAGCGCCTTTTGGCACAGCCTATGGTCACCGCTGGTGGTCACGAGAAGGGAAGGAGTCAGTTCAGATAAGCTCCATTTCAGGGTTTCGGGTATCATGACTTGGATAGTCAAGATGCCTCATCTCCATATTCATGAAATGTGAATTCAAGAAAAGAACTTTATTCATAAGCATTTAGTCATGGCCATAGTCATATAGAGGAAGGATCTCGTGCAAAACATCTCTGTATCGGAGTTTTGAAGATCATGACATAAAGTGTCGAGACACTTGGCCATAGGAATGTCGAAATGCCAAAACCAAATTTAAAGGCAAGATTAATAAAGTTCATCCAATGGTGAAGATAAACTTGAATATGATCGGAGGGCTACTATTCTCTCTCATAGTTAATTCATCAGTTATGAATCAGTTAGAAAAACTGATTCATTATTCCTGATCGGTTGGCATTTCAGTTGCTTAAACGGTTTTTCTTTTGCCTCAAAAGATTCAAATTGTAACTACTATGGGTGTGGTGCATAAAAAAAAAAGATACAGACTGTGCGTGGTTGGTTGTTCTGGACGAAAAATGAATTAAACTGTAAGAAAGGGAAAATCACAGGATGCGCAGTGTGAGATTGAAAATATGCGCAGTGTGAGACTGAAAATGTGTGCAGTGTGATATAAAACTCAAAGAAGAGTAATAGATGAGGAAATGATTTGAAACGGAGCAGAATGATAGAACAAGTAGAAGCAGAGCATAATTGCAGAACAAACAAAGGAAGAGAAGAATTGTAGAACAGTTAGAAGAAGACCAGATTTACAGAACAGAGAAGAAGTGGTAAAAATCAATTTATCTATGTAGTTGTCTGTTTATTTATTCATTCATATTCCAGGGTGGTTGGGATGTGATAGGGATAATTGTTGTCCTCATAGGTTCAAGTGGGAGCTTGAACACAGGGAGTCGTAGCTTCCATCTTGTTGCAGCCAGAGAAACCAGGGTGGCAGGGTGGTGCAAGGGAGAACGAGCGTTCTCTATTATACAGGTTGGAGCCTTTGTAATTGGAAGTTGGTGCTTCCATCCAGTTGGTGATGGAACATTAGGGGAGTTGGTGCTTCCTTCTAGTGGGTGCTAGAGAAACAAGAGATTCAGTGCTCTCAAACAAGTTGCAGCTTGTAAAACAGAGGTAGTAGCCTGACATTGAGTTGGTGCTCAATTATAGATGATGTACAGAACTTAAAAGACTGCCTATCATTTCGAAGAAGAAGAGGTTTTCTTCCTTTATGGCTTTCCTCATGAACATCTGTCTCTGTGTATATCTTATATGTGACTGATGCTCATTAATTTTATTGTCCATATGCTGTATAATGTTGATGATCATTTGAAGAAAGATTAAGAATGTATTAATAGTCTCAAAATTGTTTAAGCACAATAACAATTGATTCACCCCCCATCTCAATTGTCTTAGTAATTTCAACAATTGGTATCAGATCGGGTTCCTTTTATTCAAAGGTAGATATGTAAGCTTAAACATGACAAGTCATGAAGGGACTTCAGCCTCTAATCCCCCTTTGTTTGATGGAACAAATTTTGCCTTCTGGAAGATTAGAATGGAAACATACTTAATGGCCTTGGGTGCTGATGTTTGGGATGTAGTAGAAACTGGATATACAAAGCTTGTTGTGCTAGCCTCCAAGGATGATAAGTTAGAGTTTAGTTTTAATGCTAGGGAATGAATGCGATCTTGAATGGACTTACTGAAGCTAAGTTTCTAAAGGTGATGCATCTTGAAACTACCAAAGCAATGTGGGATAAACTTATTAGCAGTTATGAAAGAAATGAGAAAGTAAAAGATGCCAAACTTCAAACATACAGATTTAAATTTGAACAACTAGAGATGAATGAATATGAAACAGTTAGCAAGTATTTTTTAAGAGTTGAAGAACTTGTGAATGCCATGAAGTGTCTTGGTGAAAATTTTGACGAATCACTCTTAGTTCAGAAGATTTTAAGATCTCTGCCTGATAAATTTAATCCAAAAGTCTCTGCGATAGAAGAATTAGGTGATCTTAAAACTTTGTCCATTGATCAACTCCTAGGAACTTTAACTGCATATGAAATTCGAATTAACAAAGATAAATCTAGTACTAGAG
>JASDQU010028168.1:1148-27841 GCA_032191745.1 Picea mariana | reverse complement strand
TAAGATAGATACAAGGTGTAGAAAAACATGTTTTTAAACTCTGCAATGTTTTCAGCTTGGTCAACTTCAAAAAATTCTAGAAATTATAATATTCATCCGTTAAATTCAAAATAATAGTCATAATAAAATAGAGTCTCTGTAGATTGTTGCAGTATATTTTGTTTCTTAAAAACATGAGTTTAATAATATATACATTGTTGTAGAAATAAGTAACTCATTATCATTCATTTCATGTTTAAGAAACATACTGTTAAACAATTGTCAAATTGACATATCAAATCGTGATAAAAAAAAATTGAAAAATAGTCATTGGAAAGCTAACACAATTCTTCACAAGTTTTGTTTTTACTGTAAAGTGAAATTCTAAATAAAAAAAATACTTTTGTATGTCGGAAGTTGAATAAATTGTGAAAATACAGTTTTTTTTCTCATAAAACAAGCAAAAGTGTAACCCATCTTCATGATTTCACTCGTGTATATTACAAGGACTTGAACAATGCTATAGTGAAGAATGGGTACCCAATACCATGGATAGATGATCTCTTTGATCATATGAAAGGAGCATAAGTTTTCTCAAAAATTGATCTACGATCAGGGTATCACCAGTTAAGGATTACGGAAGGTGATATTCCTAAAACTTCCTTTCGAACTTGGTTTAGACATTAAGATTTCATTGTAGTGCCTTTTGGTTTGAAGAATGCATCAACTATATTCAGGAGCCTCATGAATGGTTTATTATGAAAGTACTTAGATAGCTTTGTACAAGTATTTCTAGATGATATCCTCATCTCTTCAAAGAATGAGAGAGAACATAAGGAACACTTGCAAGTGGTGTTGTCATTCCTTAGAGAAAACAAGTTGTATGGAAATTTGTCGAAGTTCTCTTTTTTTGAGAAAAAGATTCACTATCTTGGTCATATCATTTTCGGAGAAGACCTAGAAAAGGTGAAGGCCATAATGGATTGGACAGTGTTAAGAAATACTCATGAGGTGAGAATATTCATGGGGAAAGTTTATTATTATAGAAGGTTTATGGAAGAATTCTCAAATATTGTGAAACCCATCACCACCTTGCAGTACAAGGGATTCAGGTATGAGTGGACACATGAATGTGACACTACATTCATCTAGCTTAAGAGATTACTAACCAGTGTGCCAATTCTATGAGTTCCATATATGAGAAAAGACTTCACAGTCTACATGGATGCCTAGAAATAAGGGTTAGAGATCATGTTAATGCAATATGGGGGAACGATAGTGTATGCATCAAGAAAGTTCAAGCAACATGAGAAGATTTACAACTCATGATTTAAAGTTGGAAGTTTTAATGCTAGCTTTGAATCTTTAGAGGAACTATCTAGTGGGGCAAAACTTTGAGCTCAAAATGAACCATGAAATCTTAAATAATCTCTTCACTTAAAGGGATATCAATGCTAGGAAGAGGAGATGGAGTGATTTTATGAGTGAGTACAATTTTGGAATTTTGTAAATCAAGGGAAAGGAGAATTCAGTCATAGATTCCCTAAGAAAAACACCACACATCTTCGCCTTGGTGCCCTTAAAGGTTAATCTGAGAGAGAAGGTGTTGGGGAAAATTCTTGGAGATGGTTGGTATTTAAAGATTACTTCAACCCTCTAGGGTGAGAGTCAGTTACTTTCAAATTTTGAAGGATATATCCTTGAAGAATATGGATTGTTGAGATACCAGGGAAAGATATACATCCCTGAGGGTGGGGATATTCTAAGAATCATACTCAAGGAATCCCATAGTGACGCAGACCCCCTACCCTCGGGTAGAGATCCGCTCAGGATGTTCACTACAAACACACCGACGGTTAATCAATTCCTTTTTTTTCAAGCCACAAAGGACTTCAGGTTTCGCGGTTTCGCGATCCCTGTTGTCAAGGTTCTTGGCCCTTCCACCTTCTGAAACCCGAAATGCCAAAATTTCGAAATTTTTGACCACATCCTCCTCTTCTCCTGTATCGCGTTTCACGACTTCGGGAATTGTAGAGAAAGGAACCTCGATCTCTTGTCTCCTAAAGTGCCGAATTGTCGAATCCCGACACGTTCATCAATTTTTTGGCTCCTCAATGGGTTTTTCTCCTTTTCGGGGTTTCAGAATCTGCGATTTCGTGAATCTTGGCATGAGGTTTCCTGACTCTCCAACCTCTGAACCTTGAAACAATCAACAGAGTCTGACTCCTATTATTGACGAAAACTCGCCACCTATCCTCTCAAACTGTACTTTATTTCTAACGTGGGCTCTCGTCACCTGTCACCCAAGATATCGACTTTCAGAACTTGATCTATCCTCCCGTCGCTATTTCCTTTGTCCTTTCAAAGTTCTGAACTCCAAAATAGCGGTTATACAGAATCAACGGACGATCGTCACCCTCTTGATCTGACGACCCATGTGATTTCGGGCTTTTGGGTACCGGGAGTTCAAAAATATCGATCCCAAAACACTTGTCAGCACAAATCCTGAATTCCCGAACCCCGAAACACCGAAATGCCGAAACACACCTTCACAGATATTTCGCGTTTCGCAAATTCAGGATTTCTGATGTGAAGTGCCATGAATCCTTGTCAGCGTGAATGCCGAAACCTCGATCCCCGAAATTCCAAAACGCCACTTCAAGGATTTTTCAGGTTTCGCAACTCTAGGTTTTTCAACACAAAGGCCCCTGGCTCCTTGTCATTAGGACTTCCAGTATTCTGAATTCCGATTTACCGAAATCCTGAAATTCACATCAAGTTCTGTCGCGAATTGCGACTTCAGGTTTTTCACTCTGCTGTGTCTCGATCGCTTGTCCTCAGGACCCCCAAAATGTCGAACTCCAAAATTTTGAAAATGTCGAAAATTCTGCTCCTCACCTTCACACACGATAATCCAGTTCACGCTTTGGGAGTTCGAGCGACCAAGGGTTTCTTCCACACTTCAGACTTACAACCCCCGAAATGTCGAAATGATATCGACGGTCCAATAGTCATGATCAACGGTCCACATTAGGTCCTGCCTCTCGAAGGATGAACTCATCCAACGCTTAAATTCCCCCGCAGCTCTCCTAGATCCTATGATCTTCACTATTTCAGGGATTCTCCATAGAGAATTTAGACCGTTCGATTCTTCCCTCAAGAATCTCTATGGAACATGCCAATGTCCTTTCTCTGGAACTTAACCTTCTACATGAAGATTCCACTTCCTTCCTTCCTTCAAACACTTCAAGGCGCAACCCCTTCTGAGCTTTCTCTGGTAAATTTAAGCCTCGAAAAAGGGCCTCTGCTCCAACTCCTTGCAGTACACCTTCAAATACTTCTGTGTATTTGAACTCTTGACTCTGTGCACCTTCTGCAACAATAGTCTTTCTCTTTTCCACCTTAGTTAATAACTTCTAAGGACTCAACTAGCCTGCGCATGTCTTGCACGACTCCTGTGCTTCACTTGCACTTCTACTAGAATGAGAACAATGATATCCCTCTTGAGCTTTCAGAGATAAAATATGAAACTTTGTCAACGCACTCCTTGCGGACGTTTCACTGCACTCCTTGCAGGAAATTCTCTCTCAGGAAGAGAAACAATTGAAAATCATTTTGTTTCTTCTCTTAGACTTCAAACATTTAATATGAAATCATACATTCAACACAGTATTTCAGGTAAATGAATAACATAGAGAATAAACAACTATCATCATACCATTCAACATGTATACACATAAAACATCATAACACCATGAGTCTGAGTCAAAGCTTCATATATTAATTCAAAGTTTTTGTACATGGGTTCTTCTCTACAACTTTATGCTACGACTTCCTTCATCTTCTTCTCTATGTTAATGTTACAATGATCTAATGATACAAAGATGAGGGTGTTTATATTCGATTTTCCCTCCTGCTCTTAAAATTGTCTAATCTATCATTCAAATATACCTACTTTCATTAACTATGCATAAATGCCTCTACATTCTATAGATGAGAGTGAATCGCTCATGATCTGTTTATAATATGCAAGTACGCTTCCCTTTAACCATTACATTTAATGCTTCAAAAACATTTCAAAAACATGCACTGGAGGTCTTCTAGCTATCTTCCACCTTTTACATTGTTTGCTTGGCTGGCTGCTTACGATGATCCTACATCAACACAAATGACGTTGACCCCTTGCCCTTGAACCGAGATCCGCTCAGGATCTTCACTACAACCGCATCGAGTGTTAATCAATCCATTTTTGTTCAAGCCACAAAGGACTTCGGGTTTCACAGTTTCGCGATCCCTGTTGTCTAGGTTCTCGGCCCTTCCACCTGCCGAAACCCAAAATGCCGAAATGCTGAAGTCTTTTGGCCGCATCCTCCTCTACTCCTGTATGGTGTTTCGTGACTTCGGGAATTCCAGAGCAAGGAACCCCGATCTCTTGTCTCCTAAAGTGCCGAATTGCTGAATCCTGACATGTTCATCAATTTTTTGGCTCCTCAATTGGTTTTTCACCTTTTCGGGGTTTCAGACTTCGTGATTTCACAAATCTCGATGTGAGGTTTCCTGACTCTCCAACCCCCGAACCTCGAAACAGTCAACGGAGTCTGACTCCGATTATTGATGAAAACTCGCCACCTGTCCTCTCAAACTGTACTCTATTTCTGACGTGGGATCTTGTCATCTGTCACCCAAGCTATCAACTTTCAGAACTTGAGCTATCCTCATGTCGCTATTTCCTCTATCCTTTCGAAGTTCCAAACTCTGAAATAACAGTTATACAGAATCAATGGATGACCGTCACCCTCTTGATCCGACGACCCATGTGATTTAAGGCTTTCGGGTATTGGAAGTTCGAAACTCTCAATCCCAAAACACTTGTCACCACAAATCTCGAATTCCCGAACCCCGAAACATCGAAATGTCGAAACATACCTTCATAGATATTTTGCGTTTCGCAAATTCGAGATTTTTTATGTGAAGTGCCTCGAATCCTTGTTAACGTGAATTCCGAAACCTTGATCCCCAAAATGCCGATACGCCACTTCAAGGATTTTTGCAGGTTTCACAACTCTAGGTTTTTCAATACAAAGGCCCCTGGCTCCTTGTCATCAGGACTTCTGGTATTCCGAATTTCGATTTACCAAAATCCCGAAATTCACATCAAGTTTTGTCGTGACTGGCAACTTTGGGTTTTTCACTCTGCTGTGTCCGGAACGCTTGTCCTCAGGATCCCCGAAATGCCAAACTTTGAAATTCCGAAAACGCCGAAAATTCTTCTCCTCACCTTCACACACGATAATCCATTTCGCACTTCAGGAGTTCGAGTGACCAAGGGTTTCTTTCACACTTCGGACTTACAACCCCCGAAATGCCGAAATGATCTCCACGGTCCAATAGTCATGATCAATGGTCCACATTAGGTCCTGCCTCTCGAAGGATGAACTTGACCAATGCTTAACTTCCTCCGCAGCTCTCCTGGATCCTACGGTCTTCGCTATTTCAAGGATTCTCCACAGAGAATTTCGACCGTTCGATTCTTCCCTCAAGAATCTCTATTGAACGAGCCAATGTCCTTTCTCCGGAACTTAACCTTCTACATGAAGATTTTGCTTCCTTCCTTCCTTCGAACACTTCAAGGCACGACCCCTTCTGAGCTTTCTCTGGTAAATTCAAGCCTCGAAAAAGGGCCTCTGCTCGCACTCCTTGCAAAAGAACTTCAAATACTTTTGCATATTTGAATTCTCGACTTTGTGCACCTTCTGCAACAATAATCTTTCTCTTTTCCACCTTAGTTAATAACTTCTAAGGACTCAACTAGCCTGTGCACGCCTTGCACGGCTCTTGTGCTTCACTTGCACTTCTGCTAGAATGAGAACAACGGTATCCCTCCTGAGCTTTAAGAGATAAACTCTGAAATTTTGTCAACTCACTCCTTGCAGGAAATTCTCTCTCAGGAAGAGAAATAATTGAAACTCATTCTCTTTCTTCTCTCAAACTTCAAACATTTAATATGAAATCATACATTCAACACATTATTTCAATTAAATGCATAACATAGAGAATAAACAACTATCAGCATACCATTAAGCATGTATACACAAAAAACATCATAATACCATGAGTCTGATTCAAAGCTTCATATATTAATTCAAAGCTTCTGTACATGGGTTCTTCTCTACAACTTTCTGCTATATCTTCCTTCTTCTTCTGCTCTATGCTAATGTTACAATGATCTAATTATACAAAGATGAGGGTGTCTATATTCGGTTTTCTCTCCTGCTCCTAAAATTTTCTAATATATCATTCAAATCTACCTACTTTCATTAACTATGCATATTAAATGCCTCTACATTCTACAGATGAGAGTGAATCACTCATGATCTATTTACAATATGCAAGTACACTTCTCTTTAACCATTACATTTAATGCTTCAAAAACATTTCAAAAACGTGCGCTGGAGGTCTTCCAGCTATCTTCCACCTATTACGTTGCTTGCTTGGCTGGCTGCTTATGATGCTCCTACATCACATAGAGAAATTTATTGTGTGCATCTGGGTGTCAAGAAAATGTATACATACATGAAGAAGCTTTTCTTCTAGGCATGAATGAAATGTTATGTAGTCCATTTTGTCGCTAAGTGTCTTGAGTGTCAGGAAGGAAAGGATGATCATCGCCACCCGATAAGTCTCCTACAATCACATGATGTTCCTATGTCCAAGTGGGAAGTCATTTCAATGGATTTGGTTGTGGGATTTCCACTCACATTGGAGAGGCATAATACCATTCTTGTTATAGTTGATAACTTGACCAACAACACACATTTTATTCCAGTAAGAGACACTTATGTGGCACACATTTTTATAAGTGAAATGATCCATCTGCATGGGTTACCCAAGAATATCATTTCAGATAGGAACCCTCGGTCCACATCTATGTTTTAGACAATTTTGCAGTCAATGTTGGGGATTCAGTTGAACTTAAACTCAATGTATCATCCTCAAACAAATGGGAAAACTGAAAGAGTAAATCAGGTTATTGAATACATACTTAGGATGTATGTTATGTATAATCAAAGCCATTGGGAGAAGTACCTACCTTCGGTAGAGTTTGCCTACAATAAAAGTTATCATAGCTCAATCGTAATGCCAACCTATCAAGATCTATATGGAAGGCCATGCATGACATCATTGAGTAGGGAAATGATAGAATACTGAGTGACAGTAGGGCCATAATTGATTAAAGATATGGAGGAGAAAGTGATTCAGATTAGACAATGATTAAAGGAAGCATGAGATAGACATAAAAGTTATGTTGATGCACATAGGACTGACCGAATTTATAAGTTATGTTGATGCACATAGAGATAAGTTTTCATTCGTATCAGGACTAATAGGCGTACCATTCGGTTTCAAAAAGTGACAAATTTATTGCCTCGATTTATATGACCATTTAATATTCAAGAGAGAATTGGACCCATTTCCTATCACCTTGTATTGCCATTCCACTCGCATAAAAATCATGATGTTTTGCATGTATTTTTTCTACGACATTATGTTTTTTATGAATGCCACAAACTAGATTGGAAGGAGTTGCAAGTTTGAGACACAGGAACCATCATGGTTGAACCGTTATGCATATTGGACTGTAGGGTCTGACATCTCAGGAACCCTTTGGTAAACCAAATTAAGTTCTAGTGGGACAAGTATAGCCTAGGATCAACTACTTGGGAGGATGCAAAGAACTTACGACGAGATCATCCCTCACTTCTTTTACCACAACCAAGGGACTATGTTTCCCAAAGGATGGGTGTATGTAATGCCACATTTGACTTAGAAATATAGAATTACTTATGGCCTAGTCGTATCTTTATTTTGTTATTAGCTATGGAACACTATTAACTTGACACTTTAAATTTTGGACATATGGGCTTATGTGAATGTAAATACTATGAATGTTTATCGTCATGTGATTTATGATGGATATCATGCAACCTATTCTAGCTTGAAAATTTTGAAATTTAAAGATGTTGGTATGTGGACACCAAGTTAATGATATGGTTAAATGCATTTACATGTTAATAGTGTATGGATATGTGTGAGTGTGTGTTATAAACTAATCTATAGATTAATTGGTTATGCAATAGCCAAAGAATGATGATAATAAATGGGTGATGTTGTGAACACTGATCGAGAAACAGTATGGTATGAATCATTGTATGCTAAATTATGTTGTTCCAAGTGCATTTCTATGATATTTTGGCAAGTGCAGGTTTTTCAGGTAGTGTGACTGCCTGAAATTGAATTTATGATGAAAAATATCCAAGAAACATAGTGTCACCATATGGTCCATGATAGGGTGGGTGTTGATGCTAGTTCTATCTGGAGGGGTGGAGGTATTTTCCCACCGTGTATCCTCTGAAACCTGGAGTCATGGGAGGACGATGTTAGATCATGCTCCCGTATATGTATGATGATGACTGCCAGTTGTCAGTTGGGGAAGCTTGGTTAAGGTAGTTGGCACTTCCTCTTATAGGTTCTATCTGGAGTTAGGTCAATTTTTTTGATGCTCCATGATAGTCCAATAGAAGAAGGATAGGGATGGAATATGGAAGTAGGTTAGGGAGGCATGATGTTAGAAGTAGTTGAGAGTGTGCGGGGTTTTAATCTTATAGCATAAGTGTCTGCTTTTCTCTTTGTTCCTTTAAAATGATAATAATAATAATAATAATAATAATAATAATAATAATAATAATAATAATTCTTAATTGAATTAAAATTATCTAGGTAAATGTTGCTTTGTGCTAGATTATTATAATTGAAGGATTCTATTAATATAGTAAATGGTTTTTTTATTCATTATGAAGTTAATTGAATTTCTAATTGGGTTGGAAGCATACATGAATTGCATTAGATGTGTTAATTATTTTCATTAGTACACATATGAGAGTTCTATATGTGCTAGCTATAGGTACATGCCTTGTGCATGTACACTACTATTTATGAGTGTATTAAATTAATGACATTTATTATATGATCTAGATGTATGAATCATGTTATTATTATCCTTGTAGTGTGAATTACTATAACTTCGGGACAAATTTTCTTGAAGGGTAGGTGTATGTAACACCCCAAATAGATTAATTAATGATTATAATGAAGTAAGGTAATTCAAGTCATTAATGTTTTAAAGTTAATTAATAAATACTCGAAATCAATAATTTAATTAACTCAAGTAAATTATCAAACTAATTAGAATTGATCATAATTTTATTAAAATATTAAATTATTTAACAATGAATGGACTTATTATTGATGGTATTATGTGTGATGGGCAAGTTGGAAGGGATAGATAGGGAATTTATAAGGGTAGATAGGGATTTATGAGGGATGGTGGAAGGAAGTCAAGGGGGACAAATTGTGTCATAGGGGAGGATAAACGAGGGAGTTTTCATCGTTTGGATGGGATTCAAGAGAAGGGGAAGGAATAAATTCTTGGAGAAAGAAATTGGTCTGAAGAAATTATGGTTGCATATGAGTTGGCTGGTTGTTGGGAGTTTGGGCTCAAGGGCCAAGAAATATGATTTCCTGGAGCTAGGGTGATCGAGAGACTCTTTTCCTAGTAAAGATTCATTTTTCAAGAATCCAATTATGTCAAGTACATAAAGAAGACAACAACATATAGGAAAAACTTCTTCTTCAAGAGGTTTTTTCTTTTTTTGCTAATTTACTATTTTAATGTAAATGAAAATTAAAAATATATATCTATATATTGGAAATATATTAGGTGACTACATGAACTGTGTAAATTGAAATTTTGAGATTTAACTATTTAATTGTTAGAACAAAAACATAAATAAGGATTTCATACAAACATAATGACAATTAAATTACAAACTCACAGTTTAACAATGAATCCTAAACGATGACGACATCATCATCATGTTAGTGTACATCCTATG
Source organism: Picea mariana (assembly GCA_032191745.1). NCBI lineage: Eukaryota > Viridiplantae > Streptophyta > Pinopsida > Pinales > Pinaceae > Picea > Picea mariana. The sequence goes on along the minus strand of JASDQU010028168.1, from coordinate 17,909 downwards.
TCTTGATACACCTAGACTCAATAATTGTTATTTCCAAGCAAATCAATAATAACTCATACTCGATCGACTTCTTTAAGAAAACACGACATTGATTATGATAAAAACTGGATTTAATTAATTCATTAAACCCTAGAAGAACAATAATAGTAAAATACATGCAACCAAAAGACCCAACATACCAACACAACAACTCCTTCAGCACCAGGCAGGGCATGCATTTATGCGCCCTTAGGCAGGCCTGCCTTCCTTTAAGTCGAGGTCAATTACTCTCTCTTACGGACGACTAGACCTATTGATTGGGAGAGGTGAGGTAATTTATGCACTCAACGGACTACAGGTTATGCGAGAGAGACAATCGAAGCTAGATTGATTGAGGCCTACCCTTTCCCTTTCCTTACCCGAAGGCCCACACCTCAATACATGGAAAGGACCTGGCCTGCGGGCTTAGAAAGGGAAGAGAACTCCTATATGTTGATTTAAAATATTTTCCAACAAGATTACCTACATAAACCATGTCATTTTGTACATACAACTTAATATGAAATATTTGTCATTTTATTTATCTTATTATCTTACATTAATTTTCAATATAGAATTAAAAGTTAAAATGATTTGAGATTTCAAATGCATTTCCAATTTTAAATTTTATGGTTTAATTCATTTTCATAATAACCAAAATTGTTAAGAAATTTAATTTGTAATCGTTGCATCTAGATGCTATTCATGTTTTCCTTAATAATCTCTTAAGGAGTCATGTTCACTTTAAAGTGGTCTTAAAAGTCGCTTAGACAGATTCTCAATGAACTCAAATATTTTAGAATTCATGTATATATATCAAGAAACTTGTTTACATAATAAGTAAAAATATTCTAGGCTGAAAAATATCTTAGGTTTGCATGACAAAGATAAATGTGCTATGTTAATCTATAAAGGGTGTAAAAATTATATATATAGATAAATATATATGAATTATGTTAAAATATTTCATAGTATTTATAATTTAAAGATTTGAAAAAAATTATATATATTATATTTTTAATTTAAAATATGATTATATTTTTAAATGTTATTAATTGGATTTAATTTGAATGGTTGAACAAAATGATTGTTATCTTCCCTATTAAAATTCAATTTCCATAAATAACTTGTTAATACACTTCAATATTTGAAAAACATAAATATATATTCTCAAAATTTTAGTAATTATTGTATCTTCTTACTCTTTATAAAAATTTAAAAGTGATAAATGAAAATCATTACCAAGACATCTATCTAGAATATCAAAGCTTTACTCATTGCTATAACTTATTATTAAAAAAAATCATATATCTTAACTGTGATTTATTGTTATAACTTATTAATAAAAAAAATCATATATCTTGAATATGATTGATCAAAATTACAAAATATATATATATATATATATATATATATATATATATATATATATATATATATATATTTTTTTTTTCTTATTCATTATTAAGACTTATTATTAAAAACAATCATATATCTTGTATCTTGAATGTGATTGATCAAGATTACTCAATATCCATGTCAGATCTAATCTTTTTTATTATTAATAAGATTCCATGTATGTTTGTCTTATTGATATCGTTAGAATTTATTTTTACATAAAATTGAATGGGAGACAACTCTTCACAAATTTTATCGGGGTTTTTGAGGAAGAGTTATTATCGTTAAAAACAATCACTAACAACCCAGTTTTACTTACAATGATAGTTAATTCATATGTAAAAATATTTTTACGGGAATTTTTAGGAAGGGTTATGATCCTTAAAAACAATCACTAACAACCCAGTTTTACCTACAATGCATGGAAAAATATTTTAAGAATATAGTCTATGTTTGTTAATCATTTCTACATTTGCAATTCATTAAAACAATAAAAGAGATTAATTGTATTTCCAATTCATTAAAAAAATAAATAACAACCCAATTTTACTTACAATGATAGTTAATAATTCACATGGAAAACTATTTTAAGAATATAGTCTATGTTTGTTAATCATTTTTACATTTGCCATTCATTTAAACAATAAAAGAGCTTAATTGTATTTCCAATTCAGTAAAAAAATTAAAGAACTTAATTGTGATCATGTTTACAATAATGAAAATTTTCTTTATACCTTATATTAACTTTTATAATAATCTAATTTTTTCTGTTATAATCTAATTTATTTTTTTACTTTTACTTTATAACTTATACTAAATTTCATGATACTCTAATTTTTTCTATTATAATTCAATTTAACCGTATACTAACTTTTATAATAATCTAATTTTTTCTATTATAATCTAATTTATTTTTTTACTTTTATTTTATAACTTATACTAAATTTCATGATACTCTAATTTTTTCTATTATAATTCAATTTATTCTATATAATAGTTATTTAATTATTTTAAAATTTATAATCTAATTTATTTCGCTATAATTGTTCTTTGATTATTTTAAAATTAGTGTGATTTATAAAGTGATTTTAGATTTATTAATTATTGTCAAAGATTTAATAATATTAGCATTGCATTCTTTTTATTTATTATTAAACCAAAATTCATCAAATAACTTTGTATTTATTAAATATGGTGAGGATTTCAATATAATTATCATTAAGAAGGATTTAAATAAAATGAAATGTAAATTTATAGTTTTTTTAAAGAAATTGATTTATTAAATATGGTGAGGAATTCAATATAATTATCATTAAGAAGGATTTTAATAAAATGAAATGTAAATTTATAGTTTTTTTAAAGGATATGAAATTGAAATCATTTTTAATAAAATGAAATATAAATTTATAGTTTTTTTAAAGGACAGGAAATTGAATTCATTTTTATATTATATTGGATTTAAAAAAAAATTTAACATTGTTTTAAATGTGTATTTTTTTTAATAATTTGAGTGAGTTTAATGGTTAAGAACATGTGTTTCCTCATGGGAGGTAAGGTATTTACACAGTGGCAAGAGGGTTAAAAATTACACACTTGATGTTTGTGGATGATGTAATTCTATTTGGGAATGAAAAAATCACATAATGGACAACTTATAAGGAGGTTTTTTATTTATTCTCAAGGCGATGACTTTCAGTCTACATAAGTACTTATTTCTAGAAGCACGCTGGTTAGATGGGGAGATTGTAAAATTGAAGGAGATTATTCCTTTTGAAGTAAAACCTTTAGATGTTGGTTCTAGAGCCATATGTGGCTTTCTTGAGGGGGAAGGGTCATACACCCGTGTACTGGATTTTTTTGGCTAAGATACCAAAAGGTCTCTTAAATAAAATTAGGAGGCCGATAAAAAAGTAAAAGAAGGGATGCATTTGGTAAGTTGGAAAAAGATTGCAAAACCAAAAAAGGAAGGAGGGTGGGGTATTAAAAATATCTTTTCTTTGAGAAAAGATTTCATAGCTAAAATTTTGTGGATGTGTCTTATGATGTCGGGACTATGGCATGAGGTGATTCATAAAAAATACCTTAAGAAGAAAATTGTTGCTGAATGATTCACGAATCGCTGGAAAAAATGGAATGGTATTTAAAATAGTTGGAGAGCCCTTACATCATCATTAACTATTATAATCGACTAGCTGGTTTGGAAGCCTGGTAATGGAAATGATAGCAGAATTTGAGACACAAGCAAAGAAAATAGATTTGGAGGATACAAGTTATATAATATGGAGAAAGGAATAAAATTTAGGACTAGAAGGAGAACAAACAAAGGAATGGTGTATTTTTGTAAAGGGTCTAGTTGGTTCGGGTTTTGAATTAAATAATGAAAAATATACCTTAATGTGGTCATGGGATACTAAAAGAGGATAAGTAAATGCCAAGCTAGCTTATGAAGTACAAGTGTTGGAGGATATGGAGTAAGAACCAACTTTCTGGTATACTAAACTTTGGAGGTGGCAGTTACCTCTCACAGCCATACTTTTTATTTGGTTATTCCTTGAACATAAAAATTTTACATAGGATAATTTGATCGAAAGAGGTATAATTGGGCTTAGTAGATGTGTATTATGTGGGAACAATGAGGAAACAATGTATCATCTTTTTGTGGAGTGCAGTTTTACTAAAGACATTTGGTTTACAATATTTAAGGAGCTAAAACTCATTAGTACTTAGGAAGGAGGAAAAATTATCGAATGCTTTCAAAAATGAATAAGGAAGGGGGAAAACTGTAAAGAAATCCCTTTCTATATATGTTGGGAGATTTGGAAGCAAAGAAACTGGTTATTTTTGAAGATTATCCTCTTTGGATGGTCACGAGATGCAAAAGTATACTTCAAGATTTGGGTGAAATAAAAATTGCTCAACCTATACAATATAGTAGGATTGATAGGCCTCCTATTATTGGCTCGGATCTGGAAATGGGTTTCTTTGATGGTGCTTCACAAGATAAGGGTACTAAATGTGGGGCTGGAGCTCTTTTAAAATCCTAGGGGTGAACTCCTAGCTTTGTGGTGTATGTTATATTTTGCATGTTATAAAAAGGTAAAAATGTTACAATTGGTAGGGGAATCAAAGATTATTATTGACTGGTTTTCTAATGAAAACAATCTACAGGTGGTTTCTTTGTTGCCATGAATGACAAAAATTCGACTATTGAGAAGTTTGTCCAAAGAAGTATTACAATTGGATGATGATGGAATATATTATGCAGAGAGTACATAAATACAAACAAAGTTTTTTTAAAGATTAGTTATTAGTTAATATAACAATGATATAAAGATGAAGAAACTGATATATATATATATATATTGAAAAGTAAAAATAGATGACACACTTTTAAACTTGTATATAAGAAGTTTGCAGTTATATGGAGAAAAATGTATAATGAACATAATTTTTTTTGAGGATGTTAAAAAGGGAACTTAAGTGATGTAGATAGTGTTTTGTAAAGCTTATTTATATTTACTAATATAAGCAATTTTTTCTTGTGAAAAAAAAAAAGGGTATTTACACATCTGTAAACTTTAAGAAATGATTTCTTATTCTACAATAATTTTAAAATTAAATTATTATAATAATAATAAATTTTTATTAACTTAATTAAATTATAAAAGATAGTTTAATTAAATTTATAAATAATTAATGAAAAGGAAAGAAATGACTTTAGGATCAAGTGCATATTTTATGGTGGAAAAATATCAAAGATAATGCTAACGGCAGAAAAATTAGATGAACTAAAAAGCAAAGTTTAGGAAATAGATGAACTAAATAGCTATTTTCTTACATCGAATTATATCATCATTTGAGTAACATTTGCATTGAAATTTGGGGGGATATGGAATCGTCTATATTTGGTATCTCCAATCATTCGCAAAAATTGTAATGGCTTTGTGTGGCGGGCTTTAGAAAAAATAGAATAGAATATCTAAATGACGCCTATCAAAAGGTAAATTGGATACATTTCTATCTACACCTTATATTCGGATGAGTAAGACTGATTCTTGCTTTTGTCATTTTTATTGATAGTGCTATAAAGTGTAGATTCATTTTAATTTTAGATGTTGACATGAATCACATTAATCAAATATTAATCAAATTATAATCAAATTATAAAGGTGTATTTTTTATTTTAAATTTTTTGGAATTATTTTTTTTTAATTTCATTTTATAAATTAAACGTGGATAAAGAGTATAACAATTATTCTTCCCAACCATTTTAATAAAATTAATTAATTTCATTTTTATTGATAATGCTATAAAGTGTAGATTCATTTTAATTTTAGATATTGAAATGAATCACATCAATCGAATTATTATAAAGGTGTATTTTTTATTTTAATTTTTTTGGAATTATTTTTTTTAATTTCATTTTATAAATTAAAAGTAGATAAAAAATATAACAAATATTCTTCTCAACCATTCTAATAAAATTAATTAATTAATTTATTATATGAATATGAATAATGGATATGGAATTGTTCTCCACATTGTAATGCAAATGTGTGATACTGATAAGATTAGACCAATTCTTTCTTTTGTCATTTTTATTGATAGTAATATAAACTTTTATTCATAATATTATAAAGTACAGATTCATTTTAATTTAAGATATTCAGGAAAAAATAATAGAAAAGTAGATATTGAGGTCGACCGTCATAACTAGAGATGCTGATCTGAAACTAATTACCATTAACTGTTAAACTGTCTAATATTATAGCTCAAACAATATCATTTATACGATAACATCACATCCTGGCTAATGAATATGAAACCTGCATCCGGAGGCTTGGAATTTTAAAACTCAGGATGCAGATTTCACATTCATAATCCCACTAGCAGCTCAGAAGTAGGAAATACGGATCATGTCAAGCATCTGCCATGAAAAAACAAAGGGAAAAGATAGATTCACTTAGAAGTAGATGCTTTTATGTTTTGTGGTGTGATAAAAAGTTAGAGGAAAAAAGAAAATTAAGGTATTATAAAGGTGTAATCAATCCTAATCTAGAAAATCAAAATTATCTATCTGTTTTGTCAAGTGTAAAGAAAAAAATAAGCATTGCTAAGATAAGAACAAATTCTCACGAGCTCCATAGTGAAACTGAGCGTTGGTCAATTCCTAAAACGTCATGAGATGAAAAAGTGTGTCACCTTTGTGACACTAAAAAAAGTGAAGATGAAAAACACTTTCTCTAGATTGTCCAACCTATAATCTTTGTGATTCTTCTTAACCTGAGTAAAGTCGTATGTTGCAGGAACGAGTCTGCAGTTTGAATTACGCAACCGTATGTGCAAAGCGGGCAAGGTGGAGATGGAGCTGTAGAGAAAACTGACTCAGATTTCTTCGCTTCATCTTCACAGTGCCCGTCCCGCACAGTGATTGCAACGATCATTATGAACGAGTGCCTCAGGGCAGGGTAAAGTATTTATCCCGCGTTTGCACTTCCACGACATGCAACAAAGTTTCCTTAATTGCACTTTTAATTTACTTCGCATGCCGGAATTTACGTAACTTCCAGGACATGCACTTCGTCTTGGTTAACTATACAAAAATAGAAATAGAAATACGCACGTCGTACACTATTTCTATTTTTGTTATACACATTCATGGTCTTCTTTCCTATGGACGTCCATCCAGATCCACGTGGACGGTTTTTTTTCCAGTTATACATGTATTTACATATTTAGTTATTATATCCTTAAAATAGGCTTTAACTTAGTTCCACCGGTGTATCCACACTCTTAATTATATCCTTACTAATCGATGTTGATAAGTTAAGTGCAAGTAGCCCCAAGGGCCTAGAGGGTGGATTAGGACATTGCTAATTTGAGTTTATCCATCAAAGATAATGAGGTATGCGTATGCAAATCAAAGAGACTTTACAAAGATGAATGCAAGGATATAAACAAGAAAAAGGAACGTAGACGAATGTTGGACAATTATTTATACACAAAAGTCAAATTATGTAAGTTGATTTGGAATCATAGCTTTTTTGGAATGTCACATAACTCCTCAGGGTTAGAGAGTTATGTGACGTTTCACATATCACCGAAAACGACATGACATGTATTATCCATCTAAAATACTCTCATTTGCAAATTCAGTGATATTTATTATATTATTTCTCAATCGAACTTGGGTTCCTTAACCACACATCTAGGATGACTTGACCACTTAACCATTTGGATTTCGCAAAGCATCTTCCCGCGAAGGCTTTCACCATAATGAGACCACTTTGGAGTTCATCCATTTGGTTCTTCCTATCAACCATGAAATGACATCAATGATACACTTTTCATGACATGACATCAACCTTTTGTTGGCAACCACCAATTCTGTTGATTTTTATCACAATTGAAATCACCACAAAGAGATTATATTTTTCTGTAGCTGCCACCACCTTTCATTTATAAACACTTATGTTTCTGAGCTTCGAGGCGATGATTGGGTTTAAATTTATCTTATTGATTTTTTCGTTTGAATTTTTGGTTTGTTTTGTTTTTTTTAAATTCATGACTGTAAGCATGAATTTAAATAAAAACTTGGTTTGGAATTTATATCTTCTATCTAAGAAACTTTGTTTTGAAGGCACCCATATATTGCTAATTTTCAAGTTTTATGAACTTAGTGATTGATTCACTATCACAATTTTTATGTAATATGGGTATCGTGTCCGAATTGGCTCTATGGTTGATCGTTGGTTTTAATTTGTGAAATGTTTGAATGCACAAACATTGGATTAACTTTCGATACAAGTTTCATGCTCTCAACAACCATATCAACACTCATGTCGCTTGGTATAGGCACGTTGTACCCACGATTTCACCTCACCTTGCTATCCTATGCATTAATGAAACCATTCATTTTTCAAAATGGCATTTGATGGTAGTCAGGGGTTTGATACTCATTATGGGAAATGACTCTTAGATGTGATCGCCTTTCGGTTCTCTGTATCTCTAAACTTAAGATTTCACAGCAAGGTATTCTCCAAACCTCCCAGTTTCGTGTCTTCTATTCTGCATAGACCTCTCTCTGCTACTCGTCTATGAGAAGCCGAAACTTACCTCCTGTGATATCCATTGTATCTACTTCATAGTGGCAATAGCACCTGTGGTTTGAATAAGCCGAATGGTTGCCAGTCCCTTCTTTCTCATGATGACACCATATATGACCTGAAGGCTCATGGTTGGGATGTCTTCCTCAAGAAATTCGAAGGCTACAACCTCTCAGTTTCACAGGCCTTTGCACAAACTTTTGATTGTTTTAGGGCCAAGGTTGGGGATGTGCAGTTGGAAATAACAAAAGATTTGATAAGTCGGGCGATAGGACTCCCATTGAAAGGCGAAAAGTGGTTTAAGAATGCTAAAATGGAGGATGTTCCATGGATCTTGTTCATGTTTTCTCGTAAATCCACTTGTTGTCCAAAAGGTATTCCCATTGATTTTCTGAAACTTAGATGGAACAACCTTATTTTAATTTTGAAACAGTTTATCACATGTGAAGGCTGATATGGGTTGGTTTTTCTATACCACATTTGTCTGCTCATGCTATTCATAGGGTTTGATTTGAACATGTCGTTCTACTTGTTAATGAGCCTTTATAACATTTCTAAATGCTATAAGTGATAGAGCATGAACTCTCTGTCGAGTTTTTTTCATCACGGGCTCGTTAAAACACTGTTGATTTTTCACCTGTTGCAAATCGGTGACAACTGGGAGAGTTTTGTGAGTCGAAATGGTTTCACCCGGGTTGATAATACAGTCAACCCGCCTTCAATTGTAAACCCCAATTTGGACAGTCCAGTGACCGAAATCCATGTTTTCAATTCACCCGAGGGCTTCGAATTTAATGAACCAGCGTCTATTGTTGTGGAAACCCCCGTGGTTAAGAAATTTCAATGTATGTTTTTGCCCAGGAAATCATTGGAACATATAGTGGGAAAATTAAAAGTAAAAGCTTCCCTTGGACCTACGAATGAACCTAATCTGAATGGTAATGATAGCCACGTTGTAAAGAATATTCGTAAGGGTAAGAAACAACAGAGCTCAGATTTAAATTTTAGAAACAAATGGTCTAGTCGATTGATTTCTAGGAGTTTGAGGAATCGAAAAAGCGATCACTTGAGCTTGATCTCTACGATAGAGGTCAATGATCAATGTTCAGATCAAGAGATAAATGATTTCTTGGCTCAGGAAGATCCGGACAACCAATGTCTCGAGAACAAAGTTATTACACAGGTTGAACAATATGACTTCGTGTCTAAATTACCCCCATGTCTCAAAGGAAAATAGGGTTTTTTAGGTATTAGTCATGACTTGAAACAAGCCACAAGGAAGCACAAAATACCCATTGTTGAGTATATTCCACATTGGTCTGCCATTGCACCAGTGCATTGTGACAGTTGCTTAAATTGAATAGAGCGCTATTATAGAGATATTCCGCTCTTACAAGCTCAAGTAAAATGTCTAGCTGCTCATAATTCTCTATTGGAATGAGAGAACCAAGACTTGAAAGCACACACATAAAGGAAAAATAAAATATTCAAGAGATCTGTTAATATAATCATAAAAAATACAACCAGTTTCAAAGCCATCATAAATTCAGAACTGTCTGATCCTTCTTTTGCTAATTTCTAATGGTAAAAATGTTTTTGTTTGATTTTATTCAATTTTGTTATGAAAAATCAAAATAGGGAGATTTAATTTTGATTTCTTTTCTTAATAATAAGACTAGCTACAAAATCTATGATTCTGTAGCCAGTCTATTTTTGAATATTAGTTAGCATTGTTTTTTTGAATTTTAAATTTGTTTTTGCTATCTACAGGAAATTGATGATTATGATGTTGATTACATGGAGAAAACACCTTGGATCATACACTCTATTATTCAGTAGTTTCTTTCTTTTATGTTTATAAAACTTTGGTTTATTTTTGACAAACCAACTCATACATGAATGGTTTCTAGTTTCACTATTTTTGTAATACTATTTATTTTTTGGGGATTCAACTCTATCTTGTATGATAAGAGCATGTGAATCCTGAACTAGTTTAAATATTGGTCACTCTTAGTACTGAAAGACATCTTTGGTTGGGATACATTATAGACATATAATTTTCAGACTGATATGGGGAAGTTGTTCACTATTTGAATTTAGACCTGTGTGACGCTTACCCTATTATGTTTTTTCTTTCATCTTATGAAATGTTATTATGTTTGATACAACTTTAGTTTGGCTATCGTATGGTATTTCATATTATTAAGTATTTTGATGATGTCTATAATTTGTTTTTCCATATTACATCTGTGATCAATCAGTTATTTAAATATTGTTGATTTATGTTGGATACTGGATGATGGATTACATGAATGCTTTGTATTGAGTTTCATTTATTATAAGTGTTCATTATTATAAGATCACCAGATCTGTATATTTATCAGTCTGTTATTATATTCTTGTTCCAAAACACCTTTGAGTTTGTTTTAGGAGTATTAGCATCATCCTGTTACAGGTTTTCCTCATAAGCAGAACAACCTGGAGCTTGAATTGCACAAGAATATAAATTCATTTTAGTTGATTAATTACAGGTTAGTTTACTTGTTCTTTAGTTAGATTATTTATCAATGAAATAAGAACAACTCAAATTAGCTTTGACTGTTTACCAATTATTATTTCAAATTACATTCGATTAACATTCTTTAGTCTTTTTTAGATTATAAATATTAAAAAGAAAAAAAAAATGTATGTGCTTTATTTATCTCTTTGATAAACACTTTCAAAAACATCTATTTCGCAAGATATCCAGTAAATCTTGCAAGTTGTATAAACACTGTTCATAATCATGTGCACATATTCATGTTTCTATTTTGACGATTGTAAATTATTAAACTTATGTTCTTAGTATCATAGCTTTATAGATTAGTTTCATTTCTTTTATTATTTTAGTTGGCTAATGGAGCCATTAAACCCGTCAGGTCATGTCATTCCAAATGTCTTGGGTTATTTAGACAACCCTGGTCTGGATTTGACCTTCCAGTTGATGGTGTGTCATTTACGCCTGTCAATAAATAGTGCTAGAAGGAGGGCCTGGATTTAATTGATGGCATGTTGAGGTATCAAGACTCCTCTCCTGCACTCTCGCACTCTCGTCCTAATGCGTAGTCGCTCAGAAAATAACGTTACACTTGAAACAACAACTACCTCAAACGATAACCCTGATATTCTCGTTGAACCGGTGACACCAGTTCCTCAAGGGGTCGACGTCCAAGAAATTTTTCGTCAGTCACTCATAATAATTCATAGTGCCTTAGGCCGTATCAGACAACTTGGTAGGACACTTAATCAACCCCTTGATTTCACGGATATCCATGAACAACTTCAAGGCACTGGTTTACTCGAAAACCCTTTAGGTGGAAATACTACCAATCCTACTAAAACGCTCATCCTTGGAGCGGGAGGATCTGGTATTCCATCATCTCCACCTTGTTCTTCTCCATCCTCTTCAGGAGGAGAGTCTTCAGATGAAGGCAATTCTTCATCAGAACCATCTCAGCCTTCGACACCAACAACTCCCATGGAAAATCAAAATAATCCTACCAGACCTTAGCTCGATCAAGATGTCGTGACTGTACCTGGACCCCAACACCCATTACCTAAACACCCAGAGAAATGGTTGCCTAAATTTGATCTAGATTCAAAGCAATCCATTGAATATCACATCAAGAAATTTATGTTGGCCATTAGACTCCGAAGTGTTGAACACGAGGATGTAGTATGCAGACTATTTGATGCAGGAGCATCGTTGTCAAGCGCACAAAGGCGGGACCACTCAACACATGAGAGTTCTTTCAGAACTTCAACATGGGCAGTTACAACTGATTTCAGAATCTGCCTTGACTTAGCATCGGAATTCACCTTTGGAGGCATGCTTGAACCGGTGTCGAATTTTACCCTTTGAGGCAAAGTTTTGAAGTTGTAAACAGAGCAAGAGTTTCCACTTCGGCTCTGGAATGAGACTGAACTAAGATAGCGTAGGATGAATTTTAGAGTAGGCAAGTAGCGAGGGGAAACCCTAGAAACATTTTTGAGTTATGTAGAAGTTTGTACACCTAGTTAGAGGGTGCGACAATACAGAGAGGAGTCAGTTGTAAGAGAGAACTGTGAGTTAGCAGGAGATCTCATTGTTTTGAGTTACTGTAATTTTGAATGTATTCTGTAGCCATTGGGCGCTTGTGAATATAACAAAATGGAAAATTGATCCAAATGTATGGTGTGTGAACTGTGTGCATTTTCCTGTCATTTTTGTTTACATGAACAAGTGAATGGAACTGTGAGGTTTTTTTTCTTTTCAGTTTCAATTGTTTCTCTTCATTGAAGATCTGCAAGGTGTGCATCGAGCGAGGAGAGAACACCATGAGATCAGGAGAAATATCTCTGTGAGAAACCCCTTGGATATGAGTTATCGAAATCCCTTAGACGCAAGGTATGCACGAGAATTCGAGGCCTACACAAGGCGAAGCTCAAGAGGTATAACGCTTCTAATAGTGTTATCGAGATCCAGGAATTCATTCCTTGGAAGGAACGAAGACCAAGTATTCGAAGAATTAGAAAATCTTCTAAGTCTGAATTGAGTAAAATCTCAGGAGGAAGAATGTCGTCGAGCATTGGATCGCGGTGGAGAATCCTGCAGACCATCCGATTTGAGGTAGGAGCACAGACTTTAAAACTGCGTAGATCTAGGAGAGGAGATATTGAAGATCCAAATAGACGGTGGAGAACCCTTGAGGAGAGTCACGAAATACCGCAAGTCGTTGGATCAAGTGGAGTTGCGAGGAGGTTAGTGACGGGGAAGAGATCTGACCATAGATTTGGAGGGCGTTGTGAACCGTTGATAAAGCACCTCGAGCTTCCAGCATTTCTGCATTTTGGTATTTTGGCAACTGGGGATTCGAAGGGAAAAGAGACGGGACGCTTGACTTGTGAAGTTTCAGTCCATGATAAGCACCCTTTTTGGCTTAGCGCAAGGTCACGGCTCTTGGTCGTGTGTTGTGGGAGCTCATGCTTGGCGCTTGAAAAATCCAACTGAGCATTTGTGGGGGACCTGTGTGGTCGTTCGAAGGGTTCCAGTTTGGAACCAAAAGAGCCATTTCGGCTCCCGAACCAGAAGATCCTGACCGGGAGGTCGCACAGCCCTGAGGAGGGATAGGGGGTCTGCATTAGGTACTCCACTTGACAAAAATTCATGGACTCCTGTCCATGAGCTCCTCTACTGACTTTCCCTGCTTCTGGATAACAAATTCATTTTCCCAACTGGAATCTTCTATTGGGTGTCCCTTCCATTTGACCAGATACTCAAAATAAGTCTTCCTCCTGGTCTTCTTGCCAATCCTCTGATCAACAATTTTCTCCATCTGCGACTTTTCTACCACAGGCATCTTTTTCTCCCACTGAATATTTCCTTGATCTTCTGACCCTTCCATGTCATCTTTCCTGTAAGGATACAGGTCTGAAACATTGAATATGGGTGAAATTCCCACACCATATGGCAGCTCGATCTCATAGGAATTTGCATCAAACTTCCTCAAGATCTTACAGGGTCCTATCTTTTTCATCTTCAACTTGTTGTATGTTCCCCTAGGGAACCTTTCCTTCCTGAGATGTGCTAAAACCTGATCTCCTACTTCAAATTGAATTTCTTTGCGATGTTGATCAGCTCTGTGCTTGTATTTCTGATTAGAACTCTGTAATTGTTCTTTGATCTGACTATGGAGTCTCTGCATTTCAACAACAAAATCCTCTACTCTAGTGCTTCTGATCTCTCCCTGTTCCAAGTCCCTTAACTCAAAAATTCCCTTGGGCTGCATTCCATAGAGTATTTGGAATGGGATCCTTCCAATGCTTCTATTTGGTGATTCATTGTATGCAAATTCTTCTTGTGGCAGAATCTGATCCCACTGGTTATGGTGTTTAGTAACCAGGCTTCTCAATAAGTTTCCCAAACTTCTATTTACCACCTCAGTCTACCCATCTGTTTGAGGGTGATAAGTTGAGCTTAAGGAAAAATTCATCCCCATCTTCTTCCACAACATCCTCCAAAAGTGACCAACAAATTTTGTGTCTCTGTCTGAGACAATGCTCCTAGGTAGACCGTGAAGTCTCACAACTTCTCTGAAAAACAGATTTGGAACATGTGTTGCATCACTGGTCTTATGGCATGAGATGAAATGTGCCATCTTTGAAAACCTATCCACAACCACAAATATGGAATCGAATCCCCTTTGTGTTCTTGGCAATCCCAACACAAAGGGNCACAACCACAAATATGGAATCGAATCCCCTTTGTGTTCTTGGCAATCCCAACACAAAATCCATGCTTATTGCATCCCAAGGCCTCTCTAGTATTGGAAATGGTTGATACAATCCAGTGTTCTGCCTTTCCCCCTTTGCATGTTTACAGATCCTACATCTATTTACAAATTTTATCACCTATGTTCTCATACCTAGCCAATAGTATGAATTGCTCAACTGTGCAAATGTTTTATCATGGCTGAAATATCCAGCCAATCCTCCTTCAGAAGATTGTCCCTCATTGAGCATCTTGGTATGCACAATTGATTTCCTCTGAATAACAATCCTTCCCAAACCATATACTTTGTCCACTGACTTCTATCTCTTAGTACAGGGCTTGTACATGCTTCGTAGGCCTCCTTGAAATCTCTATCATCACAATACATATCCTTATGGTGTTCAAACCCCAAGGTCTCCACCTGGAATTCTTACAGAATTAAACATCTCCTGCTTAACTCATCAACAACTTTGTNGACAAGATAATGTCTCCATTTCTTCAAGGCTTGAATTATGGCATAGAACTCCTTGTCATATGTGGAGTATTTCCTCTTAGTCTCATTTAGCTTCTCCCTGAAATAGGCAACATGTCAATTGTGCTGACTCATAACTGCTCCTATTGCAACTCCACTTGCGTCACATCTTACCTGAAATGTCTTCTCAAAATTCGGCAAGACCAGAATTAGTCATTCTATTATCTTATCCTTCAGTATATTGAAGCTCTTTTCGACCTCCTCTTTCCATTTAAAAGACTTGTGCCACTTTTTTACTGTATCCATCATGGGTGCACAAATCCCACTGAAGTCTCTAATGAACTTTCTATAAAAACTTGCTAAACCATGAAAGCTCCTTACCTCGAACATGCTCCTTGGTGACGACCATTCTCTGATTTCTTTCACCTTCTCTGGATCCATCTTCAGTTCATTCGAAGAGATCACGAAACCCAAATAAATGAATTATCTCTTCATAAAAGAGGACTTCTTCAAATTGATCAGCAGCTTCTCCTGCTGTAGCCTCCTCATTACTAGCGTTAGGTGCCTCAAATGATCCTTTTTAGTCTTACTAAAAATCAGTATATCGTCCAGATATACAACCACGAACTTGCCAATGAAATATTTCAGAATTTCATTCATCAACCTCATAAAAGTACTCAGGGCATTTGTCAAGCCAAATGGCATAACTAGCCACTCATACAGACCTTCATTTGTCTTAAAGGTTGTTTTCCATTCATCACCTTCTCTCATCCTAATCTAGTGATATCCACTTTTCAGATCTATCTTAGAAAATAAATTTTCTCCACTTAAGAAATCCATTAAATCATCCATTCTTGGTAAAGGAAACCTGTACCTGATGGTGATCTTGTTGATGGCTCTCGAGTCTATGCACATTCTCCATCCTCCATATTTCTTTGGGCTTAACACAGTTGGTACTGTGCATGGGCTCAAACTTTCTCTGACTAAACCCTTATCCAGCAACTCTTGGACTTGGTTCCTCACCTCCTCATTCTCTCGAGGTGTTAATCTGTACGCTTCTTTGTTTGGCAGGCTTGCTCCTGGTATCAAGTCGATATGATGACTGATACTCCTGATGGGCGGCAATGAGTTTGGCATCTCATCCACCACTATATCAACAAAATTATCGAGCAACTCCTAAACTTCTTCAGGCAAATCATCCATTGACGTACTCATAAGGATGGCTTTGGGCTTCCTCACCATAGCGGACTGCATCTCATGTTCTTCCTTGACTTGTTTTAGGAGTTCCTTTCCACTCATGAGAAGTATGCTTGTGCTGGCTTCCTCTTTCACTCTCTTCTCCTCCATTGGTAGGAACATATGCGTCCTACCATTCTTCTCCAATGTATATGTATTTTTCCGTCCATCATGAATGCCATTTCTGTCAAATTGCCATGGTCTTCCCAACAGAATATGGCATGCGTCCATGGGAATTACAT
>JASDQU010028166.1:14894-25130 GCA_032191745.1 Picea mariana | reverse complement strand
CAAGAGGAAGGGTTCACCTCAAAAACCTTCTTCCCAGAAGAAGTCCAAAGCTCCCATGACTAAGCTGTAGACCACACTGACCCCAAATGACTTCAAATTAATCGTCGTAGCTCTAAATGATGTTGCGATGAAGATAGTAGAGAAACAAGAGACTAAACAAGAGGATATGTATAGTCAGATCAAGATAGAGCTCCAAGGAGTGCAACGACCACTTCAGTCGAAGTGCACAGTCTCCACTATGCCCCTGTCAGTCGAAACACCAGAAGTAGGAGATGATCCAGCTTAACTCCACCAAATCATGGATTTAGTTGAGGCTTGATTTTGAAAAGCACAATATGAAGCATCGCAATCCACTGAGGCTTTAAAAAAGGTACATGGATTCCTTATGGAGTAGCGCAGCATGTCAGAACAAGAAAATATTGCTCTCCAAGTAAAATGGGAGAAGAGAAAGCAGAGCTACAAAAAAGAAAGGAACATTTTCTCTCAAAGAAACTGGAGATAAAGGAATTGGTCTATAGAGAACTTCACTTTTTTACCATCATTGAGGTACAGACAGAAGAACAGGCTCCGCAACAGGTGGCACAACTGGAAGGAGTAATCCAGAAGCTCCAGCAGTGCATTGCATATCTAGAGCTTCACGCAGTACCTGAGACCCCCAAGGAGATTAGAGACCAAAGAGAAATAACTTCTTGCATCGTAGTTGACAGATTGAAAGCTCTTGCCTTGGAGTGCAAGAAGTTGAGTAGCCATAGTGCCCAGACATATGAGAACCTCACTGAGAACCTAGATTTATATAAATTGGAGTTGAAGCTCAAGGAGGTGAAGTATGAAGCTAAAAAGCTATAGACACAGCTAAAGGCCCTATCAGCCATAGAAAGAATGAAGAGATCTCATGAGCAACACACGAACCAACAGTAGATCCATATGATTCAGAGAAAAGCGATGGACGTGACTCAATGACTTCAACCGGTGCAAGATAAGGCATGTCAGTTGTTCATAGAGGTTGAAAGCCGAGGAGCAGAGCTATAACAGGTTGTGAGTACAACAGAACAGTTCCTAGAGGGACCCGTCATTGATGCACTCATCCAGAAATTTGTCGAGAAATAGGCCATAACACAATAGCAGGTCGAAGTAGCTTGAGCCAAGATCGAGGTAGAATTGATTAGACCAGAGTGACATAGGACAAGTCACAAGTGAGTGTTGGGGGCCTGTTGGCCCTTGAACAAGTTTGGGGAGATAATTGGTCATGTTTGACCATTTTTGGGACTTCGAAAGCCTGTCAAATATGGAGTGCCAGATGAAGCATCTATAGCGGAATATCGGCCCACTTTTGGGTTTTTGAGATTATGTAACGGGAATGGGATGTTGGCCCATGGTCTTTGCCCATGTATAAATAAGTAAGCTAGGCGATGTAAGTAGTAGTACATCTATGTGATGGTAAATATTTCTATGTGCAAGTGCATCTATGTGATGTAAGCTAAGTGCTAATAGATTTTGTAAGTGCTCTGTGCATGATTGTAAGAGACTTGCAGAGCTAAGTGCAAGTCGTTGTAAGGAGTTGTGGAAGGATTTGTGTTGTAGCGCAAGGAAGAAGGATCTAGTGAGCTGTGTAGATCTTATGTCCTATGTGAATAAGTTTTTTGGTGGCTCTATGTTGTAACCGATTGAATATGATAATAAAGAAGAAGATTTGGTGCACATAGCCCCGGGGTGGGGGTGAACCACATAAATTTGTGTGTTATGCTTTGTGCTTTGACTTGATGTATTTATCCCTTCTTTTGCTAAGTTCTTTGATATATTTAGATAGATCTACCTTTTCTTTGTGCTTCTTAGAGGTGTGTGAATGTTAGATCTGACATGTATGAATATGCTTAGTGTTGATCTGCCAGATTTGATCTGTTTTACTGTTGCTAAGTGTTGAAATACCTTAGATCTAACTGAATGTTATGATGCTTTGTGCTATCTTTGAAGTATAATAAGGGTTGAATGTTGATGAATGATCGATGCTAAGTGTTCTGTAAGTGATATAATCAAAGATCTGTGTCCCAGCTAAGGTTGTAGACACCTGAGTCTTGCAACCACCCCTGCCTCTACCTCGGGTGAGACTTCATCTGCTTCATAGGTGTTGTCGAAAGGGTCGGTATTTAGGGTTTTGTTGGTTTGATTTTGTAGTGTTGAACCCCGGGTCTGCCCCTGTCCCAAGAGGGACTAAAGAGGTAGGTTTTCATGCCTGTGGACTGAAGAGGCAGGTTTTCAGGCCCATGATAAACTCTCTCCAGGTGAGATAATTGTTGATAATTAATTTCCTGAGGAAGCCCAACTGCAACTATAGTTCTCTGAGACTTCCTATCTAGCCTGTTGTTGAAGCCTTAGAAGGGAAGTGGGGCAGCCGAAGGACTGTTGAGAAGAGAAGGAGCACACTTCCGGTGGTGGGACAAGAATGTGGGGAATGAGAGGTTGTAGGCTGATAGTTTTAGTTGGATTTTGGGATGAAATCCTTCCTGTTGTCTGTATTGTGTCAACTTGGTTAGAAATCCCTTTACCTAGGTGGATTTTAGTCCCAGCTCATGGGTGACCAACTGTTGAGAGTTCTGAGTAGTGTTGGCTACTGATGGGAGGATCATGGAAGGTTTGAATGCAATTGGTGGTCTCCTATAAAATATAAGTTTCAATTCTATGTTAATTTACATGCTGTGTATTTTATACATGTGTTTATGTTTATGGGTTTTGTCTGTGAATGCTACATGTATATTTTTACTATTATTTCCACATGAAACTCTGTATTCGCATAATATATTTATCTTCTTAAAGTTATACATATATATACATATGAAATTATTATTTAATTTGGCATAGCCTAGCGGTCTATGGCTGGGTATGTTACACAGGGTACCTACATAATAACCCTTGCAAGTAACCTATGTGTTTACCTATGTCAAGCAACTAAATCCACCACAATATAACCAATGTGCAGGTGCACATTCATAAGTCAGGTCCACCATATGGGTAGGGTAAGAAAGCCTGAAATATTGAAATCACTTCCTCTCACAGAGGTAAAGGTACTAGAAAGACCCCCAAATATGAATGGATCAACAGAAATATCTCTAATGCTAAGAAGGTATTAGAGGGTTATCTCTACAACCAACTTCACACGACCTCGTGATTAAATACGGTGTGAGTGGAGCTTCCTGATGACACTAATTACACAATGGATTTCACCACTCCTTGGTCAGACACATACGTTTAGTTCAATAGAATTGGAGAATGTTACTCACAAAATCCTATTCTAAGGCCCTATATCCTATGCTTATTTGTGTACTCCAAAAAATAAAATAGTTTCTAATCAATTTTAGTTAATCAACATTAATTTTAATGGATTTGTTTACTCAAGATATGTGGTCATGAAACTGATGATATTATGACTTAGCATATAAAAGAAATCAATATGAACATAGTGTTAAGTCCTAGAAATTCTCAAAAGATGATAAGCTTTCTCAAATGCAACTTTCAATGCAACTTCTACAATTTCCATAGGATGCAATCTTTCCACAAATATCAAGATCAATACTAAATAACCCAAAGAGAAAATTCCATAATGAAAATAATAATTTTTTTTATTTTTTATTTTTGATATAAAGAAACGAAAATAAAAGGACTAAATAGAAACTTGATATATAGACCCTACTGCAAGAAAAAAATACAAGCCAAGCAGGATACCAAGAAGAAAATACTCGTACCAAGATGTAAGGACAACCAATGAAAAATATGATAAGAAAGAAAAACTGCCCAAAAATTCATCAATAATAAGGTTTCCTATCACTCTGTAGGCACTCAACAATTAGGACAGAGACCCAAGAAGACTCACCAACCATCAAAACTCACCCATCAAACACCAAATTGACTAAGGAAGGATAAAAAGTTGATGTACGTGACTATTTAAGGAAAAATCGCGTATGTATGCACCCTATAGAGGGACAACTCACGTATATGTATTAAAAGGCTGTCAAGGCAAGGATTAAGCCAAGAAAACTTAGATTCAAAGTAAAAATAGGTTGTCAAGCAATCAAGCGACAAGGAAAATCAGGCTAACAGAGAGCAATTCCAAGAGAAAAACAATCAAAAACCCAAACAAAAGATTCAATCCCCAATATGGTCACCAATTCTGTTATGAAAAGAATCACTCTATGGCATGGGGTAAACCAAAATAGACAGAATGACACACATAAACCAACTCTAATCCCAAGTATTCTATATACAAGAAATTTTAATGGGACAAGATCAAGAGCCTACCTGATCCGGATGTTCGATGAAGATCACCATTGAGCACGCAACTCAAAKATTTATACCTACAAATTGTCCTCAACAACCAATATGCACAAGAATATGGTGATAATATATAATGATAGACTATAAAATAACATAATACATTAACATACATGAAAATACACCCATCGAATAACAATTCAAATATTTGCAAGATATCAATTGGACGAGAAAATAGTATTTCTATTAAAAATTATCAACATAGTTGTATAAGTGACAAAATTTTGTGCTGACACACATAAGAAATGAGAAACTAAGTCCCTCCACCTAGGCCTCAACCACTTCAATCGTCCACCAAAGGCAAAATCATGTAAGGGAGACAATGAGGTTCTCCAATAGATAAGGAAGAGCTTGGGGGCTGAACAATGTGTTCAGGATTTCAAGGATAAAGGGATGCAGACTCAATGTGAAGTGAAATTTATCCAAAGTATCTTTGTTCTCAAAAGTTGAATTCTCCCCCTTTTCCATCACTTGGATATGGCTCAATTTATATCCTTCAAATGGAACTGAAGGACCGAGTCAGAACATTTCCAGTATATGGAAGGTCAAGGATCATGGATCTTGTGACGTGACATGGAACCTGAACCACTCCAAGTATACATCCCCTCCTTCTTCCTTGGAGGTGTTTTCTTCTATAGAAGGAGCTTCTTCAGATCACTTCTTTTTCTCAACTTTGGATCTACACTACTTCTTGTAGTTCCCTTCTTTTCCACATATCCAAAATACCTTTACAAACTTTCTGAGAGATTTAGATATACCCTTAGAATTATATCTCCCACTTGAGGACTTAGATCTATTTCTTTCTTAGGAGCGACATCTTGCAAATAATGCATCTGTGCTCTTTCCTTCCATGTTCTTCTATCTCATCTCCTCTGACATCAAGGATGAGACCACTTGATCAAAATTCAAGGTAGTTGTATTACTACCTATGGACAAAACCAGACTATCCCACGAGTCTGGTAAAGAGCACGTAAACGAATACACTTATATTCATCTAAATTTTTAATCTCAATATATACTAACTAACTTACCATAGTATTGAAGGCATTCAAATGATCTGCCACCGAGTCTCCATATTTCATCCTCATGTTATATAAATTCTTTCTCGGGAATAGTTTATTTACTAGGGACTTAGACTGATACAAATTCCCTAACTTATCCCATAAATCCTTGGATGTAGCTTCCTCTGACACATTCAATAATACTGAATCTGAGAGACACAGTTGGATTGTGCTCTTTGCCATCCAATCCAACTTTTTCCGGTCCTCTACTGAAGTTCCTATAGGTCCAGTACTTGGATCCACCATGATCCACTGATCTCTGTCCACCAACCAATCTTCCATTATGAGCTTCCACAAATCAAAACTTTTCCCATTAAACTTCTCGATCTCCATTTTCAAACTGCTCACCATTTCTCTTCACCTGAAGAATCAATACCGCAGATATCCCACTGTAACAAGTCTTATCATAGTCCCTTGCCAAACCCTTTACCACAAAGGTTTCCTCCTAAAGACAATAATCACTCTGATAGCAAATGTAGATTTTAACCTTGTACAATTATTTACTACAAACAAATTTTCAGTAAAAGAACAAAAATTATACAATGGAAAATACACACATTACACAGATTTTTTTCCCCTATAAACCCAAACCGAGAAAACCAACATATTCTATATTAATTAACTTCATACATTGTTTACAATACAATATACATATAGGAGCCAAGAACATCAAAAACCCTAACCCAATGACCTAGATTAGTCACCAACTTTTTGAGCACTCAACACACCCTAAAAAGCCTCTTTCAATTTTTTTCTTTTTGGTTACCACGTGATCATTTGCACTGTCTAATTCGACTTAATTTCGATAATTTTTTCATATTTTCTTATTCTCATGACTCTCATCACCTATTCAGGTTTGTTTTGAATGCATGAAACCCCATGAATTAAAAGGCCTTAACACCTGAATAAATAATCAACGACTGAAACACTTCACCCGATGCGCTCAAATTCGACATCAAAAGGAATTCAAGGAAGGAAATGGACAACTTGAGAAAACTCAGTCTCCAAACGCCGATATCCATCAACATCGGCAAAAGGAATTTTTTGTTTTGTGTCAAGTCTTGCATAAGGATATCATCGATAGCTGATCCCCCTTCGACATTGGTAAAAGACGAGGGGAATAGACATTAACAAAGAAACAAAAGATAATGCCAATAGATGATGCGTGATGTGCTTATCGAAATCAGGGAAAACCTAAAAGGATCACAACAAACATTCTGATTGCACTAAAGGATATTCCCTATCGCCAATCCCCGATGTGTTTTTGACATCAGGACTTTTTCGAGGAAGCTAATCCGAAGAAAGCACTTGATATGTTTATCACCGATCGTCGACTATGGATACTTTTTTGGCACTGGAAAGATAAGGTTTGTTTTAGAATGAATAACTTAAGGAAATTCCCAACTCTGATTAATACACGTGAATTAGGTCACTAGTCTTCAACGCCACATGTCTTTACCAGATTGGAGAACCGTACAGTCTAGTTTTACCCTGAGTCATTCTTGGTTCCCTGGGTCCAAATCACACCTCCAAGTCATCTTTCCCATGGTAGTATTGTATGGTGAAATTGATCGGTGTCAGATATTTTTACAGAAGGACATCAACGGAAACTTTCATAACACATCCCTGATCCACCCACTGAGAGAGCGACACGATGGGATGTTTTAGCATTAGATATGATCGAATTTTGAGCATTTAAGGAGCTAATTAATACCAAATCCCGCATTAGTTTCTCCCTCATGCATCAATCAAAACATCCATTTAAAATCACTTATAGACCACATCACCCCTCGTTCCTTCATCGTCAACCCACGATGAATTTAAGTTGTAGAGATTCGGCAACAGATTTGTTCAAATTTCACTCATCACCCGAATTGAATGGTTGATGTGACATGGTAAGTTATTCCCTGTTTAAATTCTCTTGAGACTTTGTAAAAGAAATAATTATGCACATAATAGAATTCTGGAGCATCTGAAGGAGCAAGGTGAGAAACTCAAAGGAAGTATTGATCCCATGATTGTCAAAATATCTAGGTTTTAACAAGCTTCAAAGGTATGTATTCGAGTCAGTAAATTTTCTCACTGTAATTCATATGTTTTTACCGGTTTTTGTTTTACATAGTCTGTGAGAGTTTATTTTAGTTGCAGGAACAATGTTGCCAAGAAATCCAACCACCAGATGATCGCTAAGGGAATTGAAGATGAAAGAACTAGAGGTAGGTGAAGGCTCCTCTCCAGGGATCACAAAACAATTGGAATACAATCCAAGGCCGGAACCAGTCATTAAGACAACAAAAAGAAATGTTTTCATCCAACCTCCAGCCTTTGGAGATACTGAGGCAAGAACGAGGTCCAATATGTCACTCCCACATTGGGGAGAACTCTTTAACAATATCATCCAGGAGAAATACCCAGAATATGTCCCACACAGTGATCCACATGTAAGTGCACTCGATGACAAGGTGTTCCCAAACATACGATGGTCGTACCTGCATATGGTGGAAAGCAGAACCCTTGTTTTTCCCTATATTGAATTCCTAAAGTGGCTCATCGACCACATAGACACACAAAAATATTTAATCAATGATGAAAATGGTGGGTGTGTCGGACTGTTCCTACTGGTAGAAGTTCAGAAATAATACAAACTCAGAGACCTCAAGGAGCATCTAAATACAGATTTCATAATGAAGTTCTACAAGTGCCATGAAACCAGCTGGGTGATGGCCTCATGGTGGAGGGAAGACAAGAATTTCACCAACCGGAGCACTGGCTGGTATGGGATGGCCAACTTAAGCGATCCATACATCTATTTGATGGATCTCATCTACCAATTATATGGAGAGAAGGATTGATCCAGATTTAAAGAGGCATGAATGCCCTTGGCTTACACAATGGTGAACTCTGGGAGCATTTTAAACTAGGGAGTGATAATTTATAAACAACTGAGCATATTTGTATGATAGGATTAGACACCGAAGGAAGGAGAGACACCACCTTTCTACATGGATTCGTATTTTCTCGATGTCATGTGCGCCAGAAAAATATTTGCCAACATGAATCTAAGATGGAATGTTGCAAAGCTCTGGGTCCACATCTATTTCAATGTTCTATGGGAGAACATGTATAAGAATTCTTACTCCCTCATCTGTAATGAATTCATCACACTAATTTATTTTATTACTTTTAAGAAGGAATTCCTGAGACTATCGGCTGCGACCAAGAAAATGATATCTAATGTAGGCCACTGGTACTTGGACGAGCGCGACACCTACATCAAGGTGTTTGGGGCCACCGAAGCACCACATATCCTACCAGCTCATGTCCCAAAATGACTTGTAGTAGGAGAAATATGGTATCAAACTATCTTACAAGGCTACAATGCCACCCTGGTCAAGGACAAGAAGCGGACATTCATACCCTATGGCTTCCATGTAGGTTTCTAGTTGGTAAAGGATACCGCTCAAAACAAAAAAGAAGGGTTGAGCCAACTCAAGTTTAGATTCCATACAAGCCGATTCCACAAGCACAATCCAAAGGGCCTGGTCTTGTAACATGCTTCACAAATGTTGTTCTCTTGGTTGTATGCCCACGACAAATTTGAAGATTGTTGCGCCTCTTTCGTCACCTTAGTGAGAAAAATAGAGGTGCTCACAAGATTAGTTGGGTTTTCTAAGAAGGATAGCTGCAAGGAAAAGGGTTAGAGAAAGAAACATAAAACAAGAACTAAGAATTAAACTAAGAAATAAAACAACAACTAAATTAATGAACATAGGGACATAAAGACAAAAGAAACAATGAGACCCATGTCACCAATGATAAGGCTGATATTAGTGAAAGAAAACACTGAGAAGCAAGAGGACTATGAGTCCCTTCTTCCTCCAAGGGAGGGCTCTTGGACCCCCACAAATAAGCTCTTCTTACAACTCTTGAAAATGAAAATGAAAATGGTGAAAGAATTCTTTGCTAATACACTCAAGGGGTGAGATGGATTGCCCAATGCAATGATGCAAGTATACTCTTGGCAAGGATAGAAGATTCCTTAAGAGAATAATGGCAGCATAACGTTTCTATGAATTCCTTGAAAAATGAAGTGTATCCATGGCCTTTTTATAGCATTCCTTTGAGTTATTGTCCAACTAGTTTGTAGTGTGTAAAGAGGCTAATTAGGGCATTTATAGGTCTTTGACCAGCCACCCAGTTGAATCTAGTTCAGATTTGAGTGTCAAATCAACCTGGAAGCTGAACCAGAAGTGGGTGGGAAGCCAACCACTCTCATAGATGCGTTGTTTCTCAGGTGTGAATCTTTTTGCGACAACTGTCGCGCATCATGTGCATGTGCACGATTTCTACGTTCCTATTTTACACATGTACACGCGCGCCTAGTGTCTTCATAGAACCCTTTAATTTATGCACTAGTTGTATAGTTTTGACCCTTTGGTAATGATTTTGTGTTAATTCAGGTCCATGGATGACCTCATAAATGTTTGACGATGTTGAATTCTTGTAACTATTTGCGGACAAAATTGCAGTGATAACACAGACCAACTATCCATAAACCTCATCCAATTGTCTGACAATCTCCCCCTTTAGCATTGATGGAAACACTTAGTCATGATAACATTCATTCTTATACTCCTCATCAATGTTTCTATATCTCACCCTTTTACATCAATGGCAAAGGGTATCTCCCTTTGGGGATTCTCCCCCTGACTGAACTTTCCCTGTGAATTCTCCCCCTGTCTAAATGCCTTTGATATTTATCTATTTTTCTAAGCCTCTAATTACTCTCTCTCCCTTCATATGAATAATATATCCCCCTTTGAAAAATGGTATCACTTTGATGCAACACTAA
>JASDQU010028166.1:0-11113 GCA_032191745.1 Picea mariana | reverse complement strand
ATTTCTTTTCCAAACCTTTATGTATCTAACATCTTCCTTTTTCTTTGTATATTTTTCTTCATATCGTTTTATTGCCAATCTTGCGGTCTATGGGACTTGGTCTTTGTTCACCTATTCTTCCTATTTTCTTATACATACTTTCTTATATATGATATCAGTGTTCTCTTTCATGGAAGTATTGATCATGCTTCTATAATCACAAGCTATGTGTCCATAGTTATGACATTCGTAAAATTGAATGTTACATGGGGCCACATAAGCATTTCTTGCTTGAAAATTTCTTTTATAATCCCTACAATCTACAAAATTATGTCCAAAGTTAGTACATTAAAAACAATGGGAGCGAATGATGTTATTTGCGGTGTAGTCCTTCTGAATTCCTACCTTGACTGATCATGATCATGATTGAAGCTTCTTTGTGGCTTGAACATGGATGGTCTTCTTGAAGATGTATCTTTATTAGTTTTCTTACATTCTGGTTTACCATGATTCCTTCCTTTGATTACTTCTGCATAACTCTTTCTCTTTTCTTAATTCTTTTTTTCTAGCTACCTAGAGTACTTCTCTTCATTCTCTACAACTGATGCAGATGTTTCTATCTCTTCAACGTTCTTGCTAAGATTCATGATTTTACTTCTCAATTTGACAAATTCTTCTTCAAGCTTCTCAACCTCTTCTTCTTTCTTCATTATCTAGGACTTCATGACTTGTTTTATTCTCTTCGCTTCTTCAAGATGGATTTTTAATGTGATTATTTCTTCTTCAAGTTCTTTCTCTGCTTGACCAAACTCTACCTAAAGATGGTTTATATCATTAGTTCTTTCCTTAAGATGATCTGTCAATATATTCTCTCTCATTTCTACTTCTTCCTTCTTTGCTTCTATGTTGGCTTCCAAATACTTCTTTTGATCTTCAATATTTTCTTCAATATTTCTAGCTTCTTCTAGTTGAGTTCTTAATTTCTCGATGATCTGTTGGGATTCTTCAAAAATGTGAACACTTTCCTTTTGATTCATCAATTCTTTCTTGACTGAATTATTTTCTTTTCTTAGTTCATCTAAAGAACTGATCAATCCTGCTTCATAATTGTCTTCTATTTCAATTAGTTTTTCTGTCTCATTTCCTTCATGGCATTCCATTTCAATATGTCCACATTTTTCACAATTAAAGCAAAACAACATACTTTTTTTGATTATGTACTCTTCATCTTCTGAATMTGTTTGACATGATGAACATCTTTCTTCTTGATCTGTACCCGCATCTTATTTGACATTCTATGACTCTATGATGGGTGAAGAATATATATTATGCAACTTATCCCAAAGTTATTTAGATGATGAAGATTTACCCACATTGTCCTTTACTAAATCATATAGTCCTTCCAAAATGAAATCCATTGCAATTTTTTTATTTCATTTCAGTTCCTTCTTTGTTGTGGTCTTTTCCATTTTTGAACTATCATACCCTGTAACAACTGATTGTCAAATATCATACCCATGTTCCTTTAAAAATACTTTCGTCCTTCTACTCCATATCTCATACTTTAAACCATTCTGACCATTAAACAATGGTACTCCATTCTCAGAATAATCCATGATCTCCTTCTAGTGGTTAAATTGTTTCCTGAAGGAACATGCTCTGATACCAATTGTTGGATGACTAAGAGGGGGGGGTGAATCAATAATGAGAAATTATACCAATTATTAATCCTTTAAACCACAATGTATATTATTTTAATTATTCAACCATGTTCATATGTTCATCATCAATATCTTACTGTATCATAAGCATTAACATTCATCAGTTCATAATAAACAATAACAAACACATCCACACAATGCACAGTACACCAATATTTACGTGGAAATCCAATGCGGGAGAAAACTACAGAATGCTTTTCTTAGATGTCAAGAATTACATTCAAGGAAGAACCAACTTCCAATTCTCCAGCTACAACTGGAAGGAGGCTCTGAACCCCTAGTTTCTCAGGTTACAACCTAAGGGAATCTTCAGCTCCCCAATTCTTTAGCTACAACCAGAAGGAGGATACAACCCCCTATGTTCACCAACTACAATTGGAAGGCGGTTATAACCACCTATCCTTTCCCCATCCAACCGCCCTGAAATATAAGTAGAATGATGAAATCAATGTCACACTGTCACTATGAGATATATTGATGTAATCTTGTACCAATATGTGCCACTGACTTGTAATCAACCTATGCCACTGCCTTGTAACCAAACTTTACATGTTCCTTGCCTGTACCAACAAAAATAAATACACCAACAACATGTACCAATACTCTCCTCAATATATCAGATCTGATAACATAGATCTAATACTCAAAATCATAAGAATATCACCCAAACCATGTGCCAACAATGCACATCAATCATGTACATCAACCATGTACATCAACACTATACAAAGATAACCAACAACATGTACCAATCATGTATAAACAAAAAACCAAACTATGCCTCAATAAGATGTATCAATATCACCATGTACTTCAAGTATGTATCTTATCCATGTACCCTATCATATAACTCTACCATATACCAATAACATACACCCAAATAACCAACAACATACCTCTAGCAATGTACCACACTCTCCATAAATAAAATACCATAAATCCTCACATCAACCACGTGCCACAACCTCATTGTTATACAACCTCTATCTGTACTAATAAATTAAACAACATACCTGATGCAGGAGAATCGTTGGCAAGCACGAAGAAGCAGGACCACTCAACACGTGGGAATTCTTCCAGAACTTCAATGTTGGCAGTTGCAATCAATTTTAAAATCCTCCTTAACTCAACGCAAGAATTTACCTTTAGAGGCACGCTTGAACCAGTGCTGAAATTTACCCTTTGAGGCACATTTTGAAAGTCGCAAGCAGAGTAGGATTTTCCATTACGGCTATGGATTGATACTGATCTAAGATAGCCAGTAGATTAAGTTTTTAGAGTAGATAAGTAGGCATGGGAAACCCTAAAAATCCCTCATAGTTAATAGAGTTTTGGTACACCCAGATGGCATTAGCTTCAATACATAGGGACGTAGTTGTAAGAGAACTGAAATTTAGCATAAGTTTTTGAATCTTTCAAGCTATTTTAATTTGAATGGTTTTGTAGCCATTTTGACACTTGTGAATATAACAGAAGGAAAATTGATCCAAATACATGGTGTGTGAACAATGTTTTC
The DNA here is from genome assembly GCA_032191745.1 of Picea mariana. NCBI lineage: Eukaryota > Viridiplantae > Streptophyta > Pinopsida > Pinales > Pinaceae > Picea > Picea mariana. The sequence continues at coordinate 7,897 of JASDQU010028166.1, read as the reverse complement.
AATTTCCTATCATTTATGTTTTTATGAGCAAGTGAATGAATCTCCATAGGGGAGAATGGAACTATGAATATTAGTTTTTTTTTTAGTTTCAATTGTTTCTCTTCATTTGAAGCTCTGCAAGGTGTGCATCGAGCCTGAATGGAACGCAAGGAGATCGGGAGGAATTTCTCTATGAGAAATCCCTTGGATATGAGTTATCGAGATTCCTTAGACACAAGGAGTAGGTGGGAAATCAAAATCTTCACTAGACAAAGCTCAGGAGGAATAACACTTCAAAAAGTGTTATCAAGATCCAGGAATCCCATTTCCCAAGAGATGCAAAGGTCGAGACCTTCTAAGACTTAGAAAATTTCCTAAGTCTGAGAGACTAAAAGCTCAAGAGGAGGAGCATTGTTGGTCTGCAGTTAGGGAGTGTTTCAGCATTTCGATGACCGAGAGGAGGAATGAACGGACTTTGTGAAGGGTGAAGTCACGAAACACGAAACACCAAAGTGATCGCAATCATTGGCCAAGGGGAGATCTAGGTCGTAGATCTCGCGTCATCATGATTTTGGTGTTCGTGACTTGGAGGAGTTAGACGCACCTTCATGGTAAAGTTTGTGGTCACATGAGTTGGGAAAGGGGAGGAGATAACCTCCATTAACCCTCATCGGGCTTTCAGGAATTGGAGGAGTCAAGGACTCACTGTATTGGAAACGCCAAGGTCTCAAAACACGGCGTGCTTTTTTTTAGTTAAGCCTGCAGTCAGGTGGAGTGGAGGCTCGCACCTACTGATGGTTTGTGTGGGAAAAAACACAGAGAAGGACCTGTGGAGTTGGTATTTAAAGTTCTAGTTCAGAACCAGGAGATATATTTCGGCTCCAGAGTTGAAGATCCTGACCGGGAGGTCGCGTAACCCTTATGAGAGGTAGGGGGTCTGCATCAAGTGGTATCAGAGCAGATTATTCTTCATCTGTAGACTTTAGGCAGGAGTTGTACTCTTCATGTGTGACAGATAGTCAACACAATGCTGCCAAGGAAACAAGAGTCGCCTTTAGCCAACCACATCGTAGAGAGGGAGATGAGAGAACTTTGCACTAGATTGGAAACAATGGAAGCAGTGCAGAGAATATCACCTGACACATGGGATGTCAGTGATGCAGAAAGTGAAGAGGTTGAGGTGGAAGAAGCTGCAGGAGAGGAGGCTGCAAAAGAAAGTTTGTTGAGAGAAGTTGCCAGGTTGGGAGGCAGAGCTAAAATAGAGGTCCCCATGTATGAGGGAAATCTAGATGTTGAAGAACTATTGGACTCGATAAGGTCCATGGACAAACATTTCGACTATGAAGATGTCGATGAGGAGAAGAAGGTGAAGCAAGCATTCACCAGGATGAAAGGGCATGCAGCACTGTGGTGGGATGAACTGCAGGATGAGAGGAGAAGTAAAGAAAAATAGAGGATAACGAGTTGGGACAGAATGGTAGCCAAGCTGAAGGCTAATTTCATACCCAAGGACTATCATATCAACTTGTTCAGAAAGTTACAGAACCTGAGATAGAAAAGGATGAAAGTTAAGGAGTACATCGAGGAGTTCTATTGGTTGAACAATAGAACTGGATAAAGGGAGCGATATGAAGCAAGAGTCCCCAGATATATAAATGGCTTGAGATATGAAATCCAGGATGAACTTAACATGATTTTAGTTAAGACTATGGAGGATGCTTGTCATTTTGTGTTGAAAGCAGAGGAGAAGCTGTCCAGAAATCAAAACCAGTGAGGAAGAGGTAAGAGCCTAGCTCCAACCAAAAACAAGGGAGTTACCTATGATAGAGCGCACAAGTCTAAGGATGAGGCTGAGAAACCACACAAAAACTCAGAACGAGGAGGAAGTTCCCGAGGGAGACAATATGGTGGAAGGAACTCTTCTAGAGGAAGAGGCAGAGGAGGAGTAAGGTGTTATACCTATGGAAAGATAGGACACATGTCTTGGGAATGTCCTGAGAAGAAGAAGGAAGGAGGGGAATCTCACATTTCAGAAGCACAACAAAGGGATGTTGAAGCAGAAGGAGTAGAGGACGGATCATCCCTGATGTTGAGAAAATTTCACTTAAAGCCAGAGGCAGAAATTGAAAATATAGTGCAGAGAAACAGTCTCTTCACGACAGCTTGGAAGACTAAGGATAAAGTATGTAAGGTGATCATTGACAGTGGGAGTACTGGCAACCTAGTATCCATAGAAATGGTGGAGAAATTGGAGCTGAAGACAACTGCACATCCAAGGCCATACAAAGTCTCATGGTTGCCAAAAGGACACCAGGTAATGATTACTAAAAAATGCTTGGTTAAAACTAAGATAGGAGGTTATAATGATGAAATCCTATGTAATGTAATTCCCATGGACGTATGGCATATTCTATTGGGAAAACCATGGCAATTTGACATAAATGCCATTCATGATGGGAGAAAAAATACATATACATTAGAGAAGAATGGTAGAACACATATGTTGTTGCCAATAGAGGAGAAAAGAGTGAAAGAAGCCATCACCAGCATACTTCTCATGAGTGGGAAAGAACTCCTAGTCAAGGATGAATAGGAGATGCAGTTTGTTGTGGTAAGGAAACCCAAGGTTCTCCTTACAAGTACATCAATGGATGATTTGACTGTGGAAATTCAGGAGCTATTGGATAATTTCATTGATATAGTGGTGGATGAGCTACCAAACTCATTGCCACCCATCAGGAGTATCGGTCATCATATCAACTTGATACCAAGAGCAAGTCTGTCGAACAAAGCAGCGTATAGATTAACACCTCGAGAGAATGAGGAGGTGAAGAACCAAGTCCAAGAGTTGTTGGATAAGGGTTTGGTCAGAGAAAGTTTGAGCCCATGTGCAGTACCAACTGTGTTGAGCCCAAAGAAATATGGAGGATGGAGAATGTGCACAGACTCAAGAGACATCAATAAGATCACCATCAGGTACAGATTTCCTTTACCAAGAATGTATGATTTAATGGATTGCTTAAGTGGAGCAAATTTCTTTTCTAAGATCGATCTGAAAAGTGGATATCACGAGATCAGGATGAGATAAGGTGATGAATGGAAAGTAACCTTTAAGACAAACGAAGGTCTGTATGAGTGGTTGGTTATCCCATTTATTTTAAGGAATGCCCCGAGCACCTTTATGAGGCTGATAAATGAAATTTTGAAATATTTCATTGGCAAATTTGTGGTTGTATATCTAGGCAATATACTGATCTTTAGTAGGACTAAAGATGAGCATTTGAGGTACCCAAAGTTAGTGATGAGGAGGCTACAACAGGAGAAGTCGCTGATAAATCTGAATAAGTCCTCCTTCATGAAAACAGATCTCATTTATTTGGGTTTTGTGATCTCTTCAAATGAACTAAAGATGGATCCAGAGAAGGTGAAAGCGATCGGAGAATAGCCATCACCAAGGAGCATGTTCGAGGTAAGGAGATTTCATGGATTGGCGAGTTTCTATAGAATGTTCATTAGAGAATTTAGTGGGATTTGTGCACCAATGATGGATACAGTGAAGAAAAGGCACAAGTCATTCAAATGGACTGAGGAGGCTAAAAGGAGCTTGAACATACTGAAGGAAAATATAACAGAACGACCAATTCTAGTCTTGTCAAATTTTAAAAAGACATTTCAGGTAAGATGTGATGCAAGTGGAGTCACCATAGGAGCAGTTTTGAGAAGGGATAACAGACCTGTTGCCTATTTCAGTGAAAATTTGAACGAAACTAAGAGGAAATACTCCACATATGACAAGAAATTCTATGCCATAATTCAAGCCTTGAAGAAATGGAGGCATGATCTTGTCCCGCAAGAATTTGTCTTGTATAGCGATAACCAAGCTCTAAAATTCATAACCAGGCAAGAAAAATTGAATCAGAGGCATGAACAATGGGTTGAATTTATGAAAAACTTCACGTTTGTCATAAAACATATTGTTGGGAATGCTAACAAGGTTGTTGATGCATTAAGTAGGAAATGATTAATTCTACAAGAATTCCAGGTGAAGACCTTGGGGTTTGAACACCTTAAGGATATGTATTGTGATGATACAGACTTCAAGGAGGCATATGAAGCATGTAAAAACCCTGTGCTGAGAGATAGAAGTCAATGGACAAAGTACATGGTTCAAGAAGGACTGTTGTTCAGAGGAAATCAATTATGCATACCAAGATGCTCAATGAAGGACAATCTTCTGAAGGAGAAGCATAGTGGAGGATTGGCTGGACATTTCGGCCATGATAAAATGTTTCCACAGTTGAGTAGTTCATACTATTGTCCAGGTATGAGAACAAAGGTAATAAAGTTTGTGAACATATGTAGAATTTTCCAACATGCAAAGGGGAAGTGACAGAACAATGGATTGTATTAGCCATTGCCAATACCAGAGAGGCCTTGGGATGCAATAAGCATGGATTTTTTGTTGGGATTGACAAGAACACAAAGGGGATTTGATTCCATATCTTTGGTAGTTGACAAGTTTTCAAAGATGGCACATTTCATCCCATGCCAGAAGACCAGTGATGCAATGCATGTTGAAAATATCTTTTTCAAGGAAGTTGTGAGACTTCATAGCCTACCCAGGAGCATTGTCTCGGATAGAGACATGAAATTTGTTGGTCACTTTTGGAGGACGTTGTGGAAGAAGATGGGGAAAGAATTGTCCTTCAGCTCAGCTTATCACCCTCAGACAGATGGGAAGACTGATGTGGTAAATAGAATCTTGGGAAACTTATTGAGGAGTCTAATCACTAAGCATCACATTCAATAGGATCAAATCCTGCCACAAGCAGAGTTTGCATACAGTGACTCACCAAACAGGAGCACTGGAAATATCCCATTCCAAATACTATATGGAATGCAACCAAAGGGAGTGTATGATTTGAGAGACCTGGAAAAGGGAAAGATTAGAAGCGTTGGAGCAGAAGATTTCATTATTGAAATGCAGAAACTCCATGGCCAGATCAGAGAACAATTGCGGATTTCTAACTAGAAGTACAAGCACAGAGTTGATTAGCATCCCAGGGAACTTCAATTTGAAGTCGGAGATCAGGTTTTGGCACATCTTAGGAAAGAAAGGTTCCCTAGGGGAACATATAACAAGCTAAAGATGAAAAATATATTACCATGTAATATCTTGAGGAAGTTTGATGCGAACGCCTATGAGATTGAGCTACTAGATGGTGTGGGAATTTCTCCCATTTTCAATGTTTCAGACCTGTATCCTTACAGGAAAGATGACACAAAAGGATTAGAAGATCAAGGAAAGATTCAATGGGAGAAGAAGATGCCTGTGGTAGAAAAGTCACAGATGGAGAAAATTATTGATCAGAGGATTGGCAAGAAGACCAGGAGGAAGACCTATTAAGAATATCTAGTCAAATGGAAGGGACATCCAATCGAAGATGCCAGTTGGGAAAACGAAGCTTCCATCCAGAAGTAGGGAAAATTAGTACAGGAGCTCATGGACAGAAGTCCATGAATTTTTTTCAAGGGGAGTATGATGCAGGAGCATCATTGGCAAGCATGTAGAAGCATGACCACTCAACACCTGGGAGTTCTTCCAGAACTTCAACATTGACAGTTGCAGCCGATTTTGAATTCCACCTTAACTCAGCGCAGGAATTTACCTTTAGAGGCACGCTTGAACCAATGTCAAAATTTACCCTTTGAGGCATGTTTTGAAAGTTGCAAGTGGAGTAGGAGTTTCCATTATAGCTTTGGATTGAGATTGATCTAAGATAGCCAATAGATTAAGTTTTTAGAGTAGATAAGTAGGCAGGGGAAACACTAAAAATCCCTCAGAGTTAAATAGAGTTTTGGTGCACCCAGATGGGGTTAGCTGCAATACAGAGGGACGCAGTTGTAAGAGAACTGAAAGTTAGCAGAAGATTTTGAAGCTTTCAAGCTATTGTAATTTGAATGGTTTTGTAGCCATTTTGGCGCTTGTGAATATAACAGAAGGAAAATTGATCCAAATACATGATGTGTGAACAGTGTTTGCAATTTCCTGTCATTTCCGTTTTTATGAGCAAGTGAATGAATCTCCATAAGGGAGAATGGAACTGTGAATGTTAGTTTCTTTTTTAGTTTCAATTGTTTCTCTTCATTTGAAGCTCTGCAAGGTGTGCATCAAGCTTGAAGGGAACACAAGGAGATTGGGAGGAATTTCTTTGTGAGAAATCCCTTGGATATGAGTTATCGATATTCCTTATATGCAACGAGTGCGCGAGAAATCGAAATCTACACCAGACAAAGCTCAGAAGGAATAACACTTCAAAAAGTGTTATCGAGATCCAAGTATTCCATTTCCTAGGAGGAGAAAAGGTTGAGACCTTCGAAGACTTATAAAATTTCCTAAGTCTGAGAGACTAAAATCTCAAGAGGAGGAGTGTTGTTGATATGTAGCAAGGGACTGTTTCAGCATTTCGGTGACTGGGAGGAGGAATGAACAGACTTCGTGAAGGGATAAGTCACGATACACGAAACAATGAAGTGATCGCAACTGTCAGTCAAGGGGAGATCTGGGTCATAGATCCCACGTCATCGCGATTTCGGTGTTCGTGACTTGGAAGAGTCAGATGCACCTTCGTGGTAAAGTTTGTGGTCATGGGCGTGTGGTCACGTGAGTTGGGAAAGAGGAGCAGCTAACCTTCGTTGTCCCTCATCGGGGTTTCAGGAATTGGTGGAGCCAAGGACTCGTTGTATTGGAAACCCCGTGGTCATGAAACATGACACGTTGTTTTTTTAGTTAAGCCTGCAGTCACGTGGAGTGGAGGCTCACGCCTACTTCTATTTTGTGTGGGAAAAACATAGAGAAGTTACTGTGGAGTTGGTATTGAAGGTTCCAGTTCGAAACTAGGAGAGTTATTTTGGCTCTGGAGTTGAAGATCCTGACCGAGAGGTCGTGCAACCCTTAGGTGAGGTAGGGGGTCTGCATCAATACCTCAACCAATATCCCTCAAACATGAAGCAATATTAAATTTCAGTAGATTTTCCTTAGATCAATTCTAGGGAAAGCCATAAACTTCCAAGAGGGCATCCAACAGATTTATAAAGAAAACCCTTAACCAGATTCATAGATTCAACACTCCACATATGAAAAACATACATTTTTCTTCTTGCAGCGTTTTGTTTTCGTGATTCAGCTGTCGTGAATCCACTTTCGCAATTTTTCTGACGTGATTTTTCTGCCGCACTTTTTCTGTCATTGTTTTTCTGTCGCGGTTTTTCTGTCGCACTTTTCCTACTACACTTTTTCTTTCGCACTTTTCCTGCTGTGATTTTTCTGTCGCACTTTTCTACCACACTTTTCTTACCGTTATTTTTCTGCTACACTTTTTCTGCCACACTTTTTTTTCCGCGTTTTTTTCCACACTTTTTCTGCCGTGATTTTTCTATCGCACTTTTCCTGCCACGATTTTTCTACCGCACTTTTTCTCTATCAAAAATACCTACCCAAATAACCTTTCACAAAATATATATTCAATGATATTCAATAGGCTCTAATGGGAGACCCTTGCTCTCTTATTTATACTCTCCAAGCAGCTTCCTCTAGAAGTATCAACTTTTGTGCACTTAACCACTTTGTCCACTTAGCCACCTTTTCCACTTAACCACTTTGTCCACTTAACTTAACCACTTTCCACAAATAGTAAGTTCTCCACTCCTAGTTGCAAATAAATTTATTATTTAATTAATTTATTTTGCAACCACTTTGAATTATCCATAAATAGTAAACTCACCACTTCTTGTTGCAACCACTTTATTATTTAAATAATTTCTCTTTTCAACCACGTTGACTACTTTATTATTTAAATAATTGATCTTTACTCACAACTTGTTGTTGCAACTAACTTTTCTATAATTATTCAATTCA
>JASDQU010028165.1:9162-21953 GCA_032191745.1 Picea mariana | reverse complement strand
ATAAGCAATAAGATTATTAAGCAAGCTAGCTTTTCTAATATTATCCTACTTGGAGATAGCTCCACTAGAATGCCAATTACTAACAATTGAAACAAGAAAAGAAAAATTGCAAATTTACCTCACAAATGAGCAGATGACATAGATGCTCCACACACAAAATTGACACAAGAATGTAGCCTCCAAATCCTTTTATTCTAATTCACAATGATGATACAATAGTTTACAAATGCAATCTTTCACTAGCTCCAACTGGCTTGTAATGAGAGGGATTGCTCTTATTTATAACCAAGACTCAAGAAGCCAAGAGGGGGAGGGCACACCACTTGGAGAAAGAGGGCACACCACTTGTGAGGAAGGAGTGGGAAGGTGGAAAGGTTTGGGTGCCACTTGAAAGGAAGATGGAATGAGGAGGTGACACCTTGCTCAAGGTGACCACCTCACTCAATGATCCGGGTGGATATTGATGGCCACCCACCTATTCCAACTAGCTCCTCTTGTCCATTTTTGTTCATCATGTTCTTCTGTACTTTTTTGTGATTGTTGGTTCCACACTTTTGGGGTTGTTTGAAGCCCCACACATCCTCCAGGTGGATACTGGTGGCCTCTCACCTAATCTAATTGGCTTATTTTGTATGTTTTCATGTCAGAACATCTTGATGTGCTTCCAGGATCGTTCTAGGGCCCTAAACATTTCTTTTTTGGCTCGCCACAATCAAACTATAGACGAAGTCAGATTTTGACAATGGAATGTGTATTTCTTTGAAATACCTTTCCAATGGGCCATCACACACCTAAAACAAAGGTTGTATGCAAAATTTACAACCTTGGGAAGTTGAGGTACCAACTTACCCATAGGGGCCCTCATGGCTTTTGGTGTTTCACCTTCTAGGATTAGGTTTTTGGATGTCTAGGGTTTTGGAATTCATGAGTAATATCAAAAAGGCCTCTGGAGCCTCATTGTAATCCATTCTTCTCAACGGATGCACGTATCAGCCACATCTCTTCTCAGAGATAGCTACCACCATTCGAGCAAGTGTTTTTAGTTCTGCAGTTTTACAGTTTTATCCTATTTCATTATTCAATAGAAGATATTGTTCCCTGGATATCTATTTTATTCTTCATATCTCCGTGTTTATTGTATTCAATATGTTAATCAATTCATTCTTCTCCTAAATTCATATTAGTGGTATCAGAGTGGTCTGCTCTTCATTTATTTTCTTCGTGCATGTCCCCGACAAGATCTGGGTACAAGAATTTGAGACTTGAACCAATCGATCCATTGCAAGATCGGTCACGCCAATCCTGACGAAAACCGACGAAAAGAAAGATGATGGAGTAGGAGATCCTATTAAAATGTTGCTCGAGGAAGCCTTCGTGGGACACAGGAATGAAATGATGGACAACTTCACGTAGATCCTTCGACAGATTCCCACAAGAGAAGCATATTCATCAAGCGACCATGCAACCCCCTTCAAAGTATACATAAATTTTGATATTCCATTATTTGAAGGACTAATATATGCGGATGTTGTAGATAAATGGTTGAATCTGCTTGAAGGGTATTTTCCAGTCCACAATTTTTTTGATAGGAAAAGATCACTTTTTCACTCCTCAAGGCCATTCCCCATGTTAAAGACTAGTGGGATACTTACTCTAAGCAAAGGGTAGTAGAGTAATCTGCAATGTTTTTGGTGACCCCTACATGGGATTCGTTCCGGGACGCCATCAAAGAACAATACTACCCTGTTGGAAGCTATGAGGACCAATACACCAGATGGACCACCCTACATCAAGAAAGGGACTAGACAATACTAGATTTCACCAATATTTTCCATACCCTACACACCAAATTGGGTATCAAAGACTTTGAGCGTCATCTAGTGCTCAAATCCGGGGTTGTTTGCATATATACATTCAAATAGAAATGGAGTTTCTAGACATTTCCTCATTGGGAATGACTTATATATACACGGTCAAGATCGAGCATAAATTTAAGTAGAAAAGGTGAGAGTTTGGATCTGCAAACCTCTCACAGCCGAAGCAGGGAAAAGGCGTCCCCAACCCACACAACAAGGGACCAATCGATATAGTCGCCCTGAGGACAACCAGTACAAACCACAACACAAGAAGGGAAATGAGAAGACGAAGAAGGACATGAGAAAATGGTGTGAGTACCATAAAATCCCTTGGCACAACATCGAAGAATGTTGCTCCAAGCAGTCACTCATGGACGAACTAAAGGATTCAGAGTCAGAAGTTGATTCTAATTCCAAATAAAATCTTGAAGGAGGGAAGAGGATTATTGATGTTGAACCCAATGCCACTGTCACTACTACCAAATTTTGACCAAGCGAGCCAGAAGAACCAGAGGAAGGAGAACACCTCTTTCACTCGCAGATGTGGGTAAAGGGGGCTTCACTTCATTTCATTGTCGACAGCGGGAGTCAGAAGAACCTGATTTCAACAGAGTTCGTCAAACGGAATGACCTACCAATGAAACCACATCCACAACCCTACACCATCAATTGGCTTCATCCAACAGTGTCATCTCCCCTATGACATCAATCCTTTCAAAGATGAGGTACTGTGTGATATTTCTCCCCTTGAAGTTTATGATGTTATTTTAGGACAACCATATTTGTGGAAGCGTCATGTTGTGTATGGGTCTAGAACCCACAGTTTTATTATTAATTTGGGTAGACAATTGTACAGGATACCAGAGGTAGCGTTGCCTACTGCTATTTCTTTAATCTCTGCTAAGAAATGCAGTAAGGTCATCTCACAAACTGGGAATTTCATCTTCTTTGTGATCTATGCTCATAGTAAGCATAAGGTTGCTGCCACATCTGTGGCCTCTACACAGAGCCTCTCTTTGCAATAGAAGCAAGTGGACGGGATTGTGGAAGAATACAAAAACATCTTCTCCTCACCTACAGAGGTACTGACATGCTGCCAAGTTAAGCATCCAATTGATCTGACCCCCGACACACCTCTACCTAATGGACCAGTCTATCATCACTCGCTGATGGAAAATGACGAAATCAGGCAACATATCCAAGAGCTGCTTCAAAAGGGGCACATCATACCCAACTCCTCTCCTTGCAGAAGTCCGATTGTACTGGTGCAGAAGAAGGACAGGACGTGGTGACTCTGCATTGATTACAGAGCCTTAAAAAAAATCACATTCAGGAACCGATGCTCCATTCCCAAGATTGATGACCTTCTTGACCAACTCAAGGGGGAAAATTTCTTCAGCAAGATTGAACTAAAGTCTAGCTACCACCAGGTTCCCATCGAACCAACTGATGCATGGAAGAAAACCTTCAAATTTAAAGAAGGTCTCTTTGAATGGCTAGTCATGCCCTTTGGCTTAACAAATGCACCAACCACTTTCATGAGGTTGATGGATGATGTATTGAGACCCTTCACCAACTCCTTTGTGGTGGTATATTTGGATGACATCCTCATCTTAAATAGAACGTGGGAGGATCACATGCAACATATTCAACAGGTTTTGAGCACTCTGCGACAGAACAAGCTATATTCCAACTTGGAAAAATGCTCTTTTGGCATGAACATGTTCCAATAATTGGGATAAATTGTTGATGAGAATGGGGTACATGTTGATCCAGCTAAGATCTAATTCAGCCATGAATGGCCAGCCTCGACCACACTGACTGAGTTTTAGAGATTCTTGGGACTAGCCAACTTCTACCGACAGTTCGTGTTGGGATTCTCCCATATTTCATGGGCCCTTAGCCAGGTGACCAAGGGAAGTGGTAGGGCCAAGTTCGTGTGAGGGAAGGAGCAAAAATGAGAATTCAATGATCTGAATCATCGCTTGTTCTCAACTCCAGTACTCTCCTTTCCTGATCCGCAACAACCGTTTGAGATTGAGACTGATGCATCTGACTATGTTGTGGGCATAGTTCTCACTCAACATGGGCATTCAGTGGTATACCATAGTGAGTCAGTCTCCGATATTGTCCGAAAATACCACACCTATGACAAGGAAATGTATTCCATTGTACAATTATGTCGTCAATGGAAACATTACATTATGGGAAAAGAGACGATCATACACACTGATCACAAGCCTATGTAGTTCATACAAACATAGGGGAAGTTGCAGAACGACCTCCATCAGAAGTGGTCCACCTACCTGCAGTAGTTCCATCTCAACATCAAGTATAAGATATGTATCTCCAATCGTGTTGTTGATTGCCTCAGTCGGCCTCCTATGGATGCACTCACCAATGTGATCCATTCATGTGGACATGAAGCATCCGAGTGGCCCCAACTTTATTAGCAAGATCCAGACTTCACCACCACCTATCAACTCTTGGGTAGATGTGAAACTGTCACCGATTTTCACATTCGGGACGAACTCTTATGCCACCTGGGCCATATCTGTGTTCCTGCAAGCGAGCATGCAAACCTGATTTGGAAAACCCACTACAGTCGGGTGGCAGGACATTTTGGCATGGCGAAAATTGTGGTCGTTCTTCAGAAACATTTTTATTGGCCAAAACTTCGACAGGACGTTAGCAAGTATATCATATCTTTCACTTCCTGTGCAATTGCCAAGCTAGTTGTCAAGAAGTAAGTCTTATGCACCCCTCTTCCTATTCTTGAGAAGCCTTGGGAATCCATCTCAATGGATTACATGTTTGAATTGTCGTCCAGCAAGCAATCAAATGACTGCGTATTTGTGGTCGTTGATCATATTTCGAAGATGGCCGTCCTCACAAACTGCAAGAAGAATTATACAGCAGCATATACTACCAAGCTCTTCTTCGAACGAGTGTGGGTCCACTTTGGGATACCATAGACCATCATCTTCGACAGGGACAACAGGTTCCTCAACACATTTTGTTTGAGTCTCCGGTCTCTATTGGACACCAAGCTCACAAAATCCACTACTTTCCACCCTCAAACTGATGACAAAACAAAGGTCGTCAATCAAATATTATGTACATCCCACGCATGTACAATTCTAAGAATCCACATACATGGGACAAGAATATCCTCTATGTTCAACACAGTTACACCAGAGCTCTCCATAGCTCCACCGGCCATAGCCCATTTTAGGTGGGTCTTGGATTCCAACCCTTGGGATCCATTGATGTTGCACACTTCCTCTTTCCAACACACAAAAAAAATCTCCCCATGATCAGTCTGTGATTGACAAAGCCACCATATTCATTGAGCGGATTCAACACATCTTCCAACAGGTCCAGGAGATTTTGCAGAAATCCAATGCTAAGTACAAGAAGCACCATGATGAACACAGGTACCACACCAGTTTGAGGTTGGCGATAAATTTTGGCTACATTTGCAGAAAGAGCGTCTCATGGGCCCCCATCAGAAGATTTTCTCACTTTGTTATGGGCCTTACACTATCACCAAGGTTGTGGGTAGAAATCCTTTTGATCTCAACACTCCACCCTTCCTTGGCATGCATATAATGTTCRATGTGGACCTCCTTCGGCCATATTTTCCACCATTATTGGACACCTCAGAGATCACARAACAACTGACACCAAYAGAGATCAACCCTGACTGCATGGAACAAGCATCCACTGATCAGATAGTGGACACATAGGTCAAGGACACTCGCCAACAAAGGACATAACTTTATCGAGTTATCAAGGCACGGTAACTCCTACACTAAGGAAAGTGGCTCACCTGGGGAAAAATCCAATAGAAGTTGCCTCACATGATGGGGGAACTCAATGCAATGGAGACCGTTTCTTCCTAAGGGGGGAGGATTTATCTAGGTGGATATTGATGGCTACCCACCTATTCCAACTGGCTCCTCTTGTTATTTTTTGTTCAACATGTTCTCCTGTACTCCTTTGTAATTGTGGGTTCTACACTTTTGGGGTTGTCTGAAGCCCCACACATCATCCAGGTGGATACCAGTGGACTCTCTCCTAATCCAACTGGCTTATTTTGTATGTTTTCATGTCAACACATCTTGTTGTACTTCTAGGGTCATTTTAGGGCCCTAAACATTGTTTTTTTGTATAACCACATTCAAACTATAGAAGGAGTCAGAGTTTGACAACGAAATGTGTATTTCTATGAAAGACCTTTCCAACGGGCTATCATGCACATAAAATAGAGGTTGTATGAAAAAGTTACGACCCTGGGAAGTTGAGGTACCAACTTACACCAACTTACCCATAGGGGCCCATATGAATTTTGGCATTTCACCTTCTAGGGTTAGGTTTTTAGATGTCTAGGTTTTTTTCATTCATGAGTAATATAAAAAAGGTATCTAGAGCCTCATTGTAATCCATTCTGCTCAATGGATGTGTGTAGTGTTGACGATTGAAAACATCAACGTAATTTCGCTTGCAAAGTGTTGCTAAGCCTATTATTATATAATAGTAAATAATGCTAGTAGGTGGGACCCCCTTGAACTTTTGAAGATCAGGTTGGTTCATTTTCAATGTTATGATGATGCACTACAAAGTTTACATGGTTGATGAGAATATGGTTGTCGTTGATATTAGTTAAGTTTTGAGATGTTGTTCCTTCATGATACTACAACCTGCTATCCATTTATGGTATTTGTTTTTCTCGCACCTGTACAACAAAAATGTTAGTGAAAATTACAGAAAGGCATTTTGAGGAAAAGTAAAATACTACATCAAATGCAAAAAAGATACCTAGCTCAGCAACACTATATGCATGAAAATACTTGTTGATAGTGGTTAAGTCCTAGCTAACAAAGAAATGGCTATGAAATATTGTTAAGTTACATTATATATGCATATGGTGGAAAGCTTGGTGGTGCATTTGGCAAAGTGATTACAAATGGTTGAATTATTATGTGGACTTGGATTATGTTATGGTTTAAATGTGTTGATACTATCGATGCACTGGTTGATTAATGGTGTTAATGGAAGGCTCGTTGGCATGTACTGTGGAATAAATGAGGTGAGGGTGGAGGCGACGTGCATTTACTACACGCCACCTTTACCCTTCCCGTTGGCTGCCACCCTAGTCAGACTATTGTTTGATCTTGTTGTTGTGTTCACGCTCCAGATTTTTAGTGGGGTGAAACTTCTCGACAACCCCTTGTCTTAAGGATTTTGATTAACATGTATGTCTCTTTTGGCCATTCATTGGATTGTTAATCTCCCTGGGTGATAGTTCCTTATTACCACTGCGTGTTGGTTGAAGGGTTTTGGCTGGATGATTGTCTTCACGGTTATTGGGTTAAATTAAAGCACTATTTTCTTGTTTCTGCCTTGCCAAGGGTCTGTCTCTCATCCATAAGCACCACAACCCCTTGTGCGTACACCTTCGGCCTCAGAGTCTCACTGAATTTATTTTCGTTCCTTCTGTGAAGGCTACTGTGCAAACCCTTAACCCTCCAGGCTGGAGTGCATACGAAAACTATCACACCTATCAAGTGGTTTCTAGTTATTGTGGTCTATTACCTTGAGTATGGGCTCACCTGTGGGTCGTATAGCCATTATGTTGGTATGGATTCCTGTCACTGCCTCTGTGATATTAGCATAAACCTTACATTTCTATTTGAGTTTGAAGGTCACAGTCACTCGCCTTATGCTAAGTAAATCAACGATTTTAATGGAAGGGCCTCTACCCTGTGTCAATTGGATGCCTGGTTATGCATAGCTACCATGGCTTGTTAGGTTGGTTGTTCCTCTACCACAGTGGCATTTGTTTTTTTTGACGAAAACGGTTAGTGAAATTTCATGAAAAAGGTGGACTAGCCACATATTTGGTTACAAAATGGGCCACGATTGTCTTTGTGCCTGCCTTTCTGGAGAGTCCTCCTAATCCTATAGTTGTAGGCTATAATCCTGAACTAAAATTCTATCATGACCTTAACCAGGTACAGAGTTATTTACAGCATTGGCTTCTATACAAAATGCCATACTTGCTGAAGAGAGATCTTGCTAAAGGACTGCTAGCAAATTGGTTTAGTTCATGGGGTCTTGCTTCCAATCGCCGTTGAGCTGAGCCATTTTTTGCCTCCAGCTGATCAATTCATTATTCAAACTCCTTTTGGGGTTTCTTGAGTTCCCTGTGGAGTTTACCCATATCTTCTGTAAACCCAAGTTTGGCAGTGGTGATTTCTTCTTCCAACTTCTCCATTTGCCTTCTTGCTTCTGAATCCAAGTTCTCAAGAAAATCCAGCTGAGATTGTAGCAGCTGCTTTAAATTCTCCAGTGATTTATCCATCGCTTTGAGCCTCTCCTCAGTGCTCAGCTTGCTATTCAAACTTGAAGCCATGCCTGGTCGACTTCCCCTTCTGCTTGCTCCCTGATCTTCACTGGAGGATACTCACAAAATCGTTGTGTTAGAGTGGAATGAGACTAAGGGGGCGTCTTCGTTTTATTTCCTCCTGCATCCATTCTCATGATTTCCCTTTGATTTTCTGAATCTGTGAGGTATGGCCGAGCAGATTCCCTGTCTCCACCATATTTTCATCTCTCCTTCTCATGGTACCATGCCTTGTCCCCCCCGTCTAGTAATTTTCTCTGACGCGACTTGACCTGAGTAGTTTCCTCAATTTCCCTGTCCACTGAATTAGATTGCCTTTGATTTTGAGTTAGGAGGGCGACTGTCATGTTTCAAGGAAGTGACAGACTAGAAACCGTTTCGTTCACTTTCAAAATTCCTGGCTCCAATAGTGTGCCTCTATTAGCTTCCTCGTCCGCTTTACCATTTAGCTCCCTTAACACATGATAAATCTTATAAGAGATGAAGTCCCTTAACAGGAGATGAATTCTGTCCAGAAGGTTATTGAGATTCGCACTCTGAGTTTTAGAATGACGAATTATTGCCTGTATTATCACTTTGGAGTCATCAATTATAATCAGGTCCTTGATCTTGAGTCTTTTTGCTTGAATTAGCCCTTGCCAGAGAGACAAGGCCTCTGCTCTGTTGTTGGATTATATTCCTAAACCCAAAGTGAAGTTTAGTGTCGTAGACTCAAGGGGATTTTCAATTATGCCCCCTCCTCCAGCTTGGCATGGGTTCCCTTTTGAACCCCCGTCAAAGGATAGGATATAGGATTTCCTCCTTCTTTTCCAATTGGCGAAATCCTATTTGCCTTTCCTGATCTCCCATTCCTCTTTGATTGGGGTGCTAGATTTTTTGTCCATGTGTCCTTGGATTTTGAACTGGCTTAACCAGAGTTCCTCTGATGCTTCCGACGTGTGGCTGTTCTTTGAATTGCATAGGTAAGGTGTAGATTCACCAAAGAGAGCATGAATTTTGGTTACAACAAGGGCTATGCTTCTTTTGCTGTCCCTGAATATTCTGTTGTTCCTTTCCAGCCATAGGTTCCATAGGATGAACTTTGGGAGAACTTTCCACATAGCAAAGGCTTGGCTTCTTTTTTAAAAATTGAATGGGTAAAGGGAGTCCCATTGGAGGAGGAGACTTCTTATGTCAGGGGGAAGGCTGAGGGCACTTTGTGTTCTTGTTGCTAGCTTCCAGAATTCTTTGGAGAAAACACAGTTGAGAAGGAGGTGGTCTGTAGATTCTTCAGCAAGCAGACATAAGGGGCACTTGTAGGGACCTTCCTAACCACATCGTTTGAGGTTTTCCCCTGTTTGGATGCTGTTGTGTGCAAGAGTCCAAATGAAAAAGTCAATTTTTGGAATGGACGTGGACTGCCAGATTGCTCTCTAGATGGTCAGGTTGGGCAGAACGAAGGGGACGCTGGTGATGAGGTGGTATCCCTCTGCTGTGGTGTAGGCCTTAGCATTCCCTCCCCAACCTCTTTTGTCCTTTCCTTTTTTCCTTATGGGGCTTTCCCTTGAAGACAACATTGTAGGGTACACCAATCCCTTTCAAGATCAGGGGGTTTGTTGGGCACTCCCCACCCTTGCCAAGTCCTGAACTTGTCCTCCCCCCAAATTGAGATGTCAAAGAGAGTAATTATGTTTTGGTTCCATCCAAACCTTGAGGCGAAGCAGATCCTGTCTTAGCTCTAGGGGGGGATCTCCCATAATTGAGTCTTGCCAAATTTTGATCTTCTTTTCGTTTGTTGGCACCCAAGTGAGATGAGGGCTGAAGTGGGGCAATGCCTTTTTGTAGAGAGTGAAAATAGGGGAGCCTTTTGATTCCATGCATGGAAAGTCTAAGCAATGGTCCCTAGGCCCCCTAAAGTATTTTTTCCAAAGTGCCAGTTTGCTCCAAGTTGGTTTTCCAGTGACCATCATCCAAAGCAACTTTGCTCCCAAAGCCAGGTTTTGATCTTGGGTTATTTTAAATTTAAGGCCACCTTCCAAGAGGGGTTTTGATGTTTCCCCTCAGCTTATCAGATGCATTTTCCTTCATGACTGTTTTCCACCTTCCCACGAGAAGTGTCTTTGTAGTGATTCGATTTTTTGGATGATGGAGGCAGGGGCTAAAAGTAGCGAGCTCTGATAGATGGGGATGCTGGTCAACATGGATTTAATCAGGATAGCTTTCCCTGCTAGGTTTAACTAGTTCGCCCCCCAGGAGGAAATTTTGTTTCTTAGTTTGTCTATCAGATGGTTCCAGTGAGAAGCTCTTGGGGTAGATTTGAATATGGGAATTCCCAGGTAATTGAAGGCCTCCCAGTTGGTGTGCTCTTCCATCCCCAAAACTCTTGTGATTCCCAACATTTAGTTTGGTGTAATATTCCATCCATAAATTTTTCTTTTGGTCTGGCTTATTTCACTACCTGAGACTGCAGCGTAAGCTTGTAACTCTTCTTTAAACTTATTTTCTATTATAGGACTTGCCCCTCCCAAAATTAGTGTATCATCCGCAAATTGCGCATGATTTATATCTTTCACCCCTTGCGCGATTCTTAGTCCCTGGAGGTTATTTTGGACTTGAGAATTTCCCAGCTGATAGTTTAGGAATGAAGCTTGGATTGCATAGAGAAGGGGCGAGAGGGGGCACCCTTGCCTTAAGCCCCTGGAGGCTTGGATGAACTTTGTTACTTTCCCATTCACCATCGGGGCTATCCATGGTGATCCAATACAAGATTTTATCCAATTTACAAAGGACGGGTCAAAACCAAAATTTCTCATTAATTCAAATAAAATTTTATGTCTAAATTTATCAAAGGCATTGGCGAGATCCAATTTGATTATCATACCTTTGTCTTTCCTCCGGACACTTGAGTGTAGGGCCTCTTGAACTAGGATGATGTTGTCGGCAATATGCCTGCCTTTGATGAAGCCTCCTTGGTTTTTTGGGACAATGAGAGGAAGGATTGTTTTGAGTCTATTGGCTATAACTTTTGTGAGAATTTTGTAGCTTGTGTTGCACAGGGAGATAGGCCTGAAACGGTTGAAGGAGACCGCTCCTTTCTCTTTCAGGATGAGCGCCAGGAAGGCCGAGTTGGTGCTCCCACCCAGATTTCTACTCTGTTGCGATTTCTTGATCATTTTGGTTAAATCTGTTTTGATTATTTCCCAACAGTGTTGAAAGAATCTGGCAGTGAAACCATCCGGACCTGGGGCCTTATCTGGGTTCATTTGGTCTAGGGCCTCCTTTATTTCCTGCTGTGATACATACCTAATCAACTTGAATTTGATATCCTCTGTTATGAGGTATGGAATAATGGAGAGAGGGTACATCTGCGGGTCTATTTATGTCCCTTGCGGTTCTGAGTAGAGCACCTCAAAGGCTTCAAAGGCTGCTTGTTTTATGCCTTCTGGGTCTGCAATTGTTTTGTTTTGGACTTGTATTTCTGTCACTGTTTTGTATTGTTTCCTTTCCTCCGCCTGCTTGTGGAAGTAACTTGTATTTCTATCTCCTTCTTTCAGCCAAAGGCTTCTTGATTTTTGCCTCCAGTAGCTTTCCTCCTCTCTGCAGGCTCTATGCCATTGTCTTTGAAGGCCATCTTCTTGYTGCARCACCTCTTGYGTGACCTCTTTGTTTTCCATTTCYAGCTGGTGGTTCTCGAGTTGCATTTGGGCTTCTATGCACGAGGCGATTGGATTTGGTTGGATCTTTTCCCAAAGTTTTAGAGCTCTCTTTAGCCTTCTTAGTTTCTCTTCCCAGACATAAAAAGCTGAGCCTTTAACAATGCTGGTCCACGTTTTGGAAACAAGAGGGAGAAAGTCTTTGTCTTGGATCCAAGTCAGGTTAAATCTGAAAGGGATGGGTCCTCAGACTTGGTTGGTTCTGATTTCTAAGTGGATGGGCTTGTGATTTGAGACACTGCGAGGCAGGATCTTGGCAGTGGCTATGAGACCCAGTAAAAAAAAAGGAACTTTGGACTAGGAATCTATCTAGTCTGGCAGCAATGTGCTCAGGGCCTACCCTTTTGTTTGTCCACGTCTAGAGTCCTTTGGCAGGCTTGATATCTATAAGGTCCCAGGCTGAGACTAGATCTTCCACCCATTCTCTAGCCGGGTCTCTCATGATGGATCCCCCTCTTTTTTCCTCCTAAGCCAGGGTTACATTTAAATCCCCATCAAGAATGATGTTGTCAAGTTCATTTTGCTGCAAGAATTTTTTTAGGGATTCCCATCAGTGTTTTTTTTCCTCTATATGTTGTGACACATCGATATTGAAGATGCTTACCTGATAACCCGAGTCTTTGTGGAGGAGTTTGGTGTGAATCCAGTGCATGCATGTGTTAGAGATGATCAGATCTATTTTGGAGGTGTTCCACAGAGTGCAGAGCCCTCCCGAGGCACCTCTGGCATTTTCGGCTATTCCTTGGCTACCTCTCCAAGCGTTCAGTGAAGTTTTGAGTGAGTCTTGCTGACTCATCTTGGTCTCCTGGAGGAGTAGGATGTTTTCTTTTGAAG
>JASDQU010028161.1:38284-53767 GCA_032191745.1 Picea mariana | reverse complement strand
AATGCACTCCTCAAGCAACACTTTCTTGTTACAATGACAATATTATTCACTATGTTTCATTGCATATCTTACACTTCTTTATATAGATCTCTCTATCTCCTAGGAACCTTCTAGAGAACCTTCTCACATTTATTACATCTAACTACCATAGTGGGCCTTTATTAATATAGTGGACCTACTCCACGTTACATTTAATGACCACATTCTCATATATTAAATGACTTCCACTAATAATACATAACCACATTCCCATTGGATACCTCCCTAGGTACCCCATATTACCTCCCTAGGTATACTACATTCCATCCCCCTTCACATGTCCTCAAAACACGACAAGAAACCATACAATATGACCGACTAAGTAATTATCCAACTGGTACCAAGTACGACCATCCATCCATCCCAATGGAAGTCGAACATGATGTCCATTTGTTTCCTTTCCACCCTAATCTAGATCTGCATTATGTCGATGTTGCCATGTGATTAGTTCTTTAGCCTAATGTCTTCCTATAGTGCTAGTAGGCCTCCATGCACCTCTTGATCGATTTCCTTTCTGGTTTCCTGCTAGTGCATAAATGTGTTGATTCACACGCCCTTGCCTTGATGATTGTTGTGTCTCTATATGATGTGGATGGAGATATACAACAACCATAGGAATGTTTTTTTTTTTTTTCAAATCTACAACACATTGTGCTTTTGAGTCAAGGACCTCCTTAGCTTCCCTATTGTGTCCTTACTATGGTTTTGCTTCATCTCCTTCTGTAGACTATGTCATCGATTCATCTTCGGATTCGAAAATAACTTCTTTGTTGACCTCCGTGGGCCCAACTTTCTTATTAAGAGATAGATTCTACAGTGTGATTTTATTTTTTTTGTACCACAAATTCAAAAACTTCTTTTGCACATTAATATTAATGGTAACCACTGATTCTATCCAAGGATATCTCAAAAAAATATCCACTTCATCCATATCCATAACATAAAATTATGAATGCAACACATATTTATCCATACTAACCTTCAAATATTTAAAAATTTGAACATTTTTACCCTTAACATGTGTGCTTTGGATATTCTTTGTAGGAATTTGCAATATATTATCCAACTGAACATTGATAAAATTTTGTTGGCAACTGGGGTTAATAGAAACAATGACATTTTCTTTGTGAATACAACGATGACCCTGTAATATAGATTTGCCACCTGAAAATAAACTATTGTTTCTCCCTTTAGCAGCATGAGATCATTTATCTAAAAGAAAATTTGCAAGTGCTTCATTGGAAAGTGTCATCAATTAGCTATAGCTATGTGATTTCCACCAAATGACTGCATCACCTTTTAAATAACACGATACCCAATGTGTCCAATTCTCTTTCGAAAATGACTTCAAGTATTTTATGAATTCTTCAATATTAGGGCCATCATCTTTTCCAATAAAAAACATCTTTCTTGGGATAAATCTTGAACAAAAACTAGGATTAAACATAACTTACTGCAGAAAATCACAGCTTTTTCCGGAAAACCCTTGAAAACTGCAAAATTTAAAATGCTAACTTCACTTCCCGGACTCCGTTTCAGCTGATTTTGTTTTTTGAAATTGGGTATTTTTTTCGAGAGGAATTCAAATATCCAAATTTTTTTTCCAAATTCTACACATAAAGTTTTATATCTTAACCTGAAGTGCGTCACCCTTTTTTCCCTAACCTTCTAGAGAGCCTTCTCACATTTAGTGCATCTAACTACCATAGTGGGACTTTATTAATATAGTGGACCTAGTCCACCTTACATTGAATGACCACATTCTCATATATTAAATGAATTCCAGTAATAATACATAACCACATTCCCATTGGGTACCTCCCTAGGTATACTACAGACTCTAGTGGTCTGGGGTGCAGTGTCATAGATAAGCCAGAATGTCTGAAGGCCGGAGCCACATGGCGATACTTCGGGCTCCTTCGGGAGTTTGGGATTTCGAGACTCCGGAGGATTTTCACGCATAAAGGAAAAGTGGCGATCTCTCCTGCAACTTATGTGTTAAATGAAGATCAAATCTTGTTGTTGGATTGGACGATGGATGGACTTACACCGTGGATGTAGGAGCTTAAGAATGGTATGAATGATATGGATCCACATGGCCCTCAACTAATAGCGCTCGAAGAAATTCAGGAGGCCATAACTTCAATCAAAATCTCAGATTTGAGTCTGATAGCAGTAGTTGGAAAGATACGATTGAGTAGACGAGGATGGAGACCTTGGAAAGAAGATTTGAGATGATTAAAGTAAGAAACATTTTGATTCCCCATCCCTAGAAAGGGTACTTATGGGTCGAGTGTGTTTCAAAAATTCCCCCTCTATAATCCATGCGCTCTCTATTGGTGCTACGCCTTCCCTCTAGACCATATATCAATTGTATTGGCCTTATCCAGGGGAAAGGGTCTTCTTATCTAAAATATGCACAACCTTTTCATTTTTCTTCCTCAGAATGGCATGTTTCCAATCCTCCTCTACCTCACTGTCATCACCCAGATCGTCCCCTTGGAAGATATATAATTCATAAACATTAAACAGAGGGGAAATGTCAAGATCATCTGGTAAATCAACCTTATAAGCATTGTCGTTAATTTTGTTGAGAATCTTGCAAGGACCAATTTTCTTATACTTCAATTTTTGGTAGGCTCCTCTAGTAAACCATTATTTCCGTAAATAAACCATTACCAAATCACCTTCACTGAATACATGGTTGTCGGTCAACATCTTCTATAATTTTGTCCTGTTCATTATTGGCCTACGATTTTTGTCTCACATGTTGCTGCAACTATTGGGTGTGTTCTGTAAATGCTTCCCCATCATCACCAATCCTATCCCCAAGTGATAGCTGCACCAAATATAGGAAACCCATTGGATTTATAAACAACCTGAAATGGAGATTTACCTATAGATCTATTCACTAAAATATTGTTATCAAATTATGGTTAAGGTATTAAAGCTAAATCCCACTACTTGGGATTCTCTCCAACAATGCTCTGTAACAGGTTTCCCAAACTTCGATTTACTACCTCATTTTTCCCATTTGTTTGGGGATGATAAGCATGATTGAACTATAATTTAGTCTCCATTTTCTTCCATAAATTATTCCAAAGATGACCCAAGAAACGAGTATCTCTATTAGAGGTAATATTTTTTGGAACCCCATGCAATCTAACAATTTCTGGTAAAAAAAAAAAAATTATTCCACCCTCGATGCATCACTAGGTTTCTTTCAAGAAATAAAATGAGCCATTTTAGAGAACCTATCAACAACCACAAAAATAGAATCATTACCTCATTGTGTGTTTTGGATCCCCAAAACAAAGTCCATGCTCAGATATATCCATGGGTTTGTGGGCACTGGTAATGACATATACAACCCTGTGTTCTGTGAGTGTCCTTTATCCATTTGAAAAATCCTATATCGTGCCACATACTTGGTTATATAATTTTTCATCTTCAACCAATAATTCTTATCTTAGATTAAGGCTAACATCTTATCCTTTCCAAAATGATCTACCAAACCACTACTGTGAAGTTCTCTAATATTATTTTYCCTCGTAGAACCAATTGGAATGCATTGTTGTTTTCCTTTGAATAGGTAGCCATATTGCATAAAATATTCACCCTGAGTAAGATCCATATTCCCAACGACTGGATTCTTCAATTGTTCCAAAATCTCCCAAAAATCATAATCAGATGCATAGAGATCCTTTAATGCGGAAAACCCAATTACTTTATTTTCCACGGTTTTCAAAAGAATAGTGCATTGACTCAAAGCAACTACAACTTGATTTTTTCGTCTTGATTTGTGCTTCATAATGAATGTGTAGCCTTGTAAGAAAGAAACTCATTTTGCATGCTTGTTTTTCAATTTCTTTTGGGTGTTTACATATCTTAATGCAATGCGATCAGTAAATAACATGAACTCCTTCGGCACTAAATAATTCCTCCATTCTCGCAACGCTTGCACAATTGCATAAAATTCTACATCATATGTAAAGTAGTTATTTCTTACCTCATTCAAATTTTCACTAAAAATTCAATTGGTCTCCCTGCTTGGATAAGTATAGCTCCAATGCCTACATTTAAAGCATGACAGTCTAGCTCAAACACTTTATCAAAATATTGTAAGGCTAATATAGGTTCCTCGGTTACCTTCTTCTTTAAAAACTTAAAACTTTMCTCAGCTTCATTGGTCTACATGAATGTCTTGTMTTTGGTGCAATCTTTTATGAGTGYTACAATACTGCTAAAATTTCAAATAAWTTTTTGGTAAAAGGTGGTCAATCCATGAAAAATTCATACCTTTGTTATGATCCAAGGGCTAGGACACTCCAAAATTGCTCTGACCTTMTTTGAATCCATCTTTACTCCTTYTGATGAGATGAAAAAACCCAAAAATKCCAAACTTTCTTGYGGKAACCTACATTTCTTCAGTTTTGCATAAAGATAATGTTTTTTCAACACATCAAATATAATTTTTAAATGTTGCAAGTGATCTTCTTTGTTGTTATTGAAAACTAGGATGCCATCAAAATAAATGAGAACAAACTTACCAATATAAGGTCGAAGCACAATATTCATCAACTGCATGAAATCACTAGGTGCATTGGAAAAATCGAATGTGATCACCATCCATTTATATAGTCCATTCATGGTATTGAAGGCAGTTTTCCATTCATCCCCTTCGCGAATCTGGATCTGGTGGTATCCACTTCACAAATCAATTTTACTAAAATATTTAGCTTCGGCTAGCACATCCATCATGTTGTCCAAGCGTGGTATAGGAAACAAATATTTGATGGTAATTTAATTGATTTCTCTGTTATCTGTGCACACCCTCCATGTATTATCTTTTTTGGATTCAACAATGTCGATACTGCACAGGGACTCGTGCTTTCTCTTACCACACCTTTCTTTATAAGTTTGGTTACTTGCCAATTGATATCTTCGTGTTGTGTAGGACTCATCCTATAGGATTCCTGATTAGGTAAAGATGATCCTGGGATTAGATCAATGTAATGTGGAATATCCCTCTTTGGTGGAAGATCATCAGGTAGTTCATTAGGGATAACATCAACATATTCTTCTAGTACCTTGGCCACTTCAGTAGAGATTGGTATGTCTTCCCCAACTCCTTTTTGCACTATTAATGCACATCAAAATCATGTTTCCTTTGTTTCCTTAACAAACTCTCTTTTCGACAACATATTCTCAGTTTTTCATTCATCCTTAAGGGCCAATAAGACGAGTTTTGATCCATCATTCCAAAAGGTGTAGGTATTATTTTATCCATCATGCATGACTTTTCTTTCATATTTCAAAGACCTCCCCAATAATAGATGACATGCATCCATCATAATGACATCACACCATACTTCATCTTTATAAGTCTTACCAATGGAAATCTTGATCAAACATCTTTTATTAATGGTGACTTCATTCCCATTTTTGAACCATGCAATTTGATAAGGATGCATATGTGTTTCACAACGTAATTTAAACTTGTCTACCATATCTTTGGAAACCATATTCTAACAACTCACACTATCAATAATAACTTGAAATACCTTTCCCCCAGACATGCATTTGGTTCGAAAAATATTTGTCTAAAGCCAAGAATATTCACTTCCACTACCCTTCCTTTGCTCTTTTTCAGGAATCAACATTGACCGTTGTATCATGAGATTCTCCCCCATATCGGGCGAGACTTCATATTCATCTCCTTCTTCTTCATTCTCAACTTGGACCAAGTTTAAACTAGGCTATTTTCCTTGCTTTAACTCTTGAATGTTATGATTTGGGAATTAAAATCCCGATGACCCTCTACACCACACCTAAAAGACACAAAAGGTCCTCCTCAGCCACCACTGTAACCTCTACCCCTCTGAAATCCTCTTCTGCATGGTTGATTCAGGTTACCTTGTCAAGTATCTTCTGCTTTCTTATCTCCTTGGGATGATTATCCTCTACTATAGTTAATACCACCCCATGAGGAAGACAATGTACCCCTCCCTTCTCTACTCCTTTGAGAAAATTGTCGGTTTTTCTTTTTCCTCGACCGAGGAAAAAGAAAAATTGAAAATTTTCTCAAAGGAATAGAGGAGAAAGGAGGGGTACATATGCCTCATGGGATGGTTTTAACTATGGAAGAGGATAATCATCCCAAGGATTTGAGAAAGCATAAGATACCCAACAAGGTAGCCTAAATCAACCACAAGGAAGAGGATTTTAGAGGGGTAGAGGTTACGGTGGTGGAAGAGAAGGACCTTATGTGTGTTTGAGGTGTGGTGTAGAGGGTAATTGAGCATTTGAATGCCCAAATTATAACATGCAAGAGCCAAAGAAAAGACAAGAGCCTAGTTTAAACTTGGTCCAAGTTAAGAATGAAGAAGGAGTTGAATCTGAATTCCCGCCCGATATGGGGAAGAATCTCATGATACAGACGCCAATGGTGATTCCCTAAAAAAGAGAAAAGGCAGAGTAGAGGCAATGAAGATTCTTGGCTTCAGACAAATATTTTTAGAACCATATGCACTTTCAAGGGAAAGGTATTTCAAGTTATTATTGATAGTGGAAATTGTGAGAATATGGTTTCCAAAGAGATGGTAGATGAGTTGAAATTACACTATGAAACACATCCCCATCCTTACCAAATTGCATGGTTCAAAAAGGGGAATGAAGTCACCATTAATAAAATATGTTTGGTCAAGTTTTCCATTGGTAAGACTTATAAAGATGAAGTATGGTGTGATTTCGTTATGATAGATGCATGTCATTTGTTATTGGGACGGCCTTGGAAATATGATAAAAAATTCATGCATGATGGAGAAACTAATACCTACACCTTTTGTAAGGATGGATCGAAAGTCGTCTTATTTCCCCTTAAGGATGAAGGCAAATATTAGAATATGTTGTATGAAATTGAGCTTGTTAATAAAATGAAGGCAATAGAATTTTCCTATGCATTAATAGTGAAAAAGGAGCCAAGGAAGACATACCAATCCCTCTTGAAGTGGCCAAGGTACTAGAAGAATATGTTGATGTTATCCCTAATAAACTACCTAATGGTCTTCCACCAAAGAGGGATATTCCACATCACATTGATCTAATCCCATAATCATATTTACCTAATCAAGCAGCTTATAGGATAAGCCCTACACAACATGCAAATCTCAATTGACAAGTAATAGAACTTTTATTGAAAGGTGTGGTAAGATAAAGTGTGAGTCCCTATGCGATACCTTCATTGTTGACTCCGAAAAAAGATAATATGTGGATGATGTGAACAACTAGCAAATCAATCAATAAAATTACCATCAAATATTGGTTTCATATACTGCACTTGGACGACAATGGATGTTCTAGCCGGAGCTAAATATTTTAGTAAAATTGATTTGCGAAGTGGATACCACCATATCCATATTCGCGAAGGGGATGAATGAAAAAATTCATTCAAGACCGGATGGACTATATGAATGGATGGTGATGCCATTCAGGCTATCCAATGCACCTAGTACTTTCATGCAATTGATGAATAATGTGATTCGATCTTATATTGGTAAGTTTGTTGTCATTTATTTTGATGACATCCTAGTTTTCAGTAACAACAAAGAAGATCAATTGCAACATTTAAAAGTTATATTGGATGTGTTGAGAAAACATCAACTTTATGAAAACCTGAAGAAATGTAGGTTCTTGCAAGAAAGTTTGGTATTTCTAGGTTTTTTCATCTCAAAAGAAGGAGTCAAGATGGATTTAGAGAAAGTCAGAGCAATTTTGGAGTGGCCTAGTCCTTGGATCATAACATAGATAAGAATTTTCCATGGAACGAACACCTTTTACCAAAAAATTATTCAAAATTTTAGTAGTACTGTAACACCCATAACATATTTCACCAAAGGCAAGACATTCATGTGGACCAATAAAGTTGAGGAAAGTTTTAAGCTTTAAAAGAAGAAGGTAACCGAGGAACCTATATTAGCCTTACAATATTTTGATAAAGTGTTTGAGGTAGACTGTGATGCTTTACAGGTAGGCATTGGAGTTGTACTTAGCCAAGCAGGTAGACCAATTGAATTTTTTAGTGAAAATTTGAATGAGGTAAGAAATAACTACTACACATATGTTGTAGAATTTTATGCAATTGTGAAAGCATTGCGACATTGGAGCCATTATTTAGTGTCGAAGGAGTTTGTTTTATTTACTGATCACATTTCATTAAAATATGTAAACACCCAAAAGAAATTGAACAATATACATGCAAAATGGGTCTCTTTCTTACAAGGCTACACCTTTGTTATGAAGCACAAGCCAGGATGACATAATCAAGTTGCAAATGCTTTGAGTCGGCACACTATTATTTTGACAACCATGGAAAATAAAGTAATTGGGTTTGTTGCATTAAAGAATATCTATGCATTTGCTAATGATTTTTTGGAGATTGTGTAATAGTTGAAGAATCCAGTCCTTGGGAACATCGATCTTACTCAGGGTGAATATTTTATGCTAGATGGATACCTCTTCAAAATAAAACAACTATGCATTCCAATTGGTTCTATGAGGGAAAATTTTATCAGAGAACTTCATAGTAGTGGTTTGGTAGGACATTTTGTAAAGGATAATATGATAGCCTTAATCGAAGATAAGTATTACTGAATGAATATGAAAAAGGATATAACCAGGTATGTGGAACAATGTAGGATTTTTAAAATGGCTAAATGACACTCACGGAACACCGGATTGTATATGCCATTTCCAATGCCCAGTAATCCATGGACAGATCTGAGCATGGACTTTGTGTTGGGGATCCCAAACACATCGTGAGGCAATGATTCTATTTTTTTGGATGTTGATAGGTTCTCTAAAATGTCGCATTTCATTGCTTGCAAGAAAACTAGTGATGCATCAAGGTTGGCATAATTGTTTTTTCATAAATTGTTAGATTGCATGGGGCTCCAAAAACTATTACCTCTGATAGAGATACTCGGTTCTCGAGTCATTTTTGGAGGAATTTATGGAAGAAAATGGGGACTAAATTACACTTCAACGGTGCATATCACCCCCAAACTGATGGGAAAATTGAGGTAGTAAATCAGAGTTTGGGAAATCTGTTACGAAGCATTGTTGGAGAGAATCCCAAGCAGTGGGATTTGGATTTACCTCAAGCAAAATTTTCCTACAATAGTTTAATGAATATATCTACAGGTAAATCTCCATTTCAAGTTGTTTATGGTAGAAATCCTATGGGTGTCCTATATTTGGTGCAGCTACTGCTTGGGGATAGGATCAATGATGATGGGGAAGCATTTGTGAAACACATTCAACAGTTGCAACAATAGGTTAGAAAAAAACCGGAGGCTAGTAATGAACATAACAAAATTATAAAATATGTTCTCCGACGATACCAAGTATTCAATGAAGGTGATTTGGTAATAGTTTATTTATGGAAAGGGAAGTTTCCTAGAGGAACCTACCACAAATTGAAGTATAAGAAAATTGGTCCTTGAAATATTCTCAAGAAAATTAACGATAATTCTTATAAGGTCAATTTACCAACTGATCTTGATATTTCCCTTTTTTTTAATGTTTATGACTTATATATCATCCATGGGGACGATCTAGGTGATGACAGTGAGGCAGAGGTGGATTGGAAACAAACCATTCCAAGCAAAAAAAAGGAAAAGATTGCACATATTTTATATAAGAAGACCCTCATACTCGACAAGGGCAATACAACCGATATCTGGTCCAGTGCGAAGGCGTAGCACCAGCAGAGAGTACATGGATTACAGAGGGGGACTTGCTTAACCTAGATCCTATTAACTGACAACAATTTGAAAACAATAACTTGCAAGAGTTGCTTTCTTTTCAACCAGAGGAGAATGATGCAGGGATTTTCGAGGGTCATAACGTTTGACTCAGTTATCCCTTTGGGATAAAATTTTATAGGTATTTGTGTCTCAAAGAGTTCACTATTTTTTTTCTCTGATCGTACATCGTTTCGACACTTTTTCAGCACCAAATTCCTTCATATAAGGCCTCAAATTGGGGTTTTAGTGTTTCTACGAGAATTTTTAAATTAGTAATTATCAATTATCCCTTAGTTTATGCACCTAATCAGAAAAGCAAGTTGACAAATAGTGTCATTGTAGTTAGCTTTTAGTTATTGGTCAATTTTAGAGTCATGCAAGAATTTTCTAAAATTAGTTGTTTTTTTCTAAAATTAGTTGTTTTCGAAAATATGAGATAGTAGTTATACGGGGTTGAACTTCTATTGTAATAGCTAGGATGGAGAAGGAATAAAAGAGAGTTATTTTCCATTCTTGTGTATTTTTGCATGGTTTTTAGATCTCATGAATGAAACAAATTTTATTGGCTACATCAAGATGATTAAGGAAAGGCATGATGATGTTAATACCTCAACAATATAATGTTATATTGAAGAACTTCATGATTTATACATTAACAAAATTTTCTTTGAGAAGATAAATGCTTAGAAAAAAAAAATTCTTTGAAGAGATAAATGCTTAGAAAAAATGAAAAAGCTTGATGATGATATGATGTTGAGCTGGGTTAAAACTTTACTCTAAAATATTAGATTTATGAGTTAAAATTCTTTATCAACAACTCTTAGAAATGTATATGTTTTATGGTGCTTTCAATTTTTCATGGACATGGTTTTAATTATGCTATTAATATAGTGAAAAAACTCTTTAAATGTTTCAAAGGAATGATTAGAATTATTTTTAAACAAAATCTTTATATGTATACTTGAACATGGTGAATCATAATGGACTTAAACACTAGATTATGACAATACTACTTTTTGTTGTTGGATATGTCAATAAAATGGTCATTTTCAAAATTATTGTCCACAAGTCAAAGTTTATTAAAAAGGGAAAATGGTGATCCTTTCAAATCCAAAAGTTAGATGAATTGGTAACAAAAATAATGGCCTAAAAAAAGGTTGAAAAAGATAATAGTGATGGATGAGGAAAAAAAATACATATTTATAGATTTATGTTTTCATCCATATAAAGTTTTTTAAATAAAAAAAAATTCCTTATAAAAATGGTATTCAATTATTGAGTTAATAGTTAAGTTATAGATTCCTAAATAAGATTGAACCTGGAAAATCAAAGTATAAGATTTATTATAAAATAAAAACTTGTATTTAATGCAATTTTTTTTGTTTTCAAAAGTACAAAAGATAAAATTATATATTAGAGGAATGTTAAAGTTAATTTGTGGTGATGTGAACTTACCTATCTTATAATTACTACTGATTATCATACTCCATATAAAGATCAAAATTTCCTTTTGTGAAGTCCGTTGGACTCATCAACTATCTTCACCAAATGGTTTCAATATTTGATTTTCAATCTAYTATTTTCAAATTTTTAATCCATATAGTTTTTTTTTTGGGTGATATTTCTTTATTTTATACTCATTTCAACATTTTTTGAAACTCAATAAGGTAGGTCTTATATTAACATAACAACATCCATTTTATACGCATTTCAACTTTTTTTGAAATTAAATAAGATAGGCCTTATATTTACGTAATAACATCCATTGACCAACTTCTACTTCTACAATCTAGCACTTTCAATAAGGTAGGCATTATATTTACATAACAACATCCATTGACCAAATTCTACTTCTACCATTTAGCACTTTCTAATATGCATAATAATCAATGATTAACAAAATAAAAATCTTATTGATCATCTTCAATTTTTTATAATAAGCCAATGATTCCATTGGAGAGCGTATCAGATTTCAGAGTCCATAATCTCGTCGTCGACCAATAGAAAGATGACGTCGATGATTCTCTGAATCTGTTTGACGCCATGTGAGACCATGATAATGGTCATTCCCTTGCCCCTTTTCAACTTCGTGATCGACTACTCGATGCGCTGAGTCGAGATGGGATTATGGAATTGATTATCGACCTTCGAAGAGCGTTGGCGTTTGGAACAGCATGACGACACGTCATTGCAGAGCCAATACATCGAGCTTGGTAATTTCATGATATTCGAGGAAGACAAAGTCGACAGGCAGTTGCCAGAGCTTGTTCAATGCCCTCATGAACGTCAACTTTCCGCTCCCATTGGGACTAATTACACCCACCACCGTCCCCTTCCATAAGTCCACTAATACTCCCGACATAAGGCTTCCTGGATTTTTTTGATATTTTGGGTGAAGACATCTTGGGACTGGTGGAAGAGTCCAGGAGGAAGGGAAGGGTGTCAGGGTCATTAAATGATACCTTTGTAGCGCTTATCCATAAGAGTGACAAACCTGACTCTTTTGGAGGGTTTATACCAATTTCACTTTGTAATTTGGTTTATAATATTATATCGAAGATCATAGCAGTAAAAATCAAAATTTCACTTTATGTGGGTATCTCAAAGGAATAGTTTGGGTTTTTAGAGGGTATACAAATCACAGATGCAGTTGGAGTTGTACAAGAGGCTGTGCACAGCATAAAGGTTAAAAATATTAAATCATTGGTACTAAAACTGGATTTAATAAAGTCATATGATAGAGTAGACTGTGGCTTTCTCAGGCTAGTTTTATTACAAGTTGGTCTAATCTTGGAGGTAATAGACTGTATTATGGGATGTGTTACTTCTGCAAACTACGCGGTTTTGATCAATGGTAAACCACCAAATTTCTTCAAGAGTTCCAGGGGCCTAAAACAAGGCTTCCCGTTATCACCATTATTATTTCTACTTATTGTGGAAGGACTAAGTAGACTTTTACTTGAGCATATTGATGCAAAGAACATTGCAAGTATTCCAGTAGCCAAAGGTATTAGAATAACACACCTTTTGTTTATGGATGATGTTGTTCTGTTTGGGATTGGTAGAAAGTCTAAATCGGAAACTTACAAAAAGCTTTTGGATCTATTCGGTAAGGCAACAT
The DNA here is from genome assembly GCA_032191745.1 of Picea mariana. NCBI lineage: Eukaryota > Viridiplantae > Streptophyta > Pinopsida > Pinales > Pinaceae > Picea > Picea mariana. Next base: position 40,801 of record JASDQU010028161.1, on the reverse strand, counting down.
GCATGGTTGTTAGTATTCAAAAATCGGTCTTTCTAGAAGTAGGATGGGAAGTGGAACAACTTGAATGGTTTAAAGAGTTGTTACCCTTTGATGTAAGACCTCTTGATGAAGGGTTTAAGTACCTGGGGTTCCACATAAAACCAAATTGGTGACTTTCCTTAGGTGGAAGGGTCACTTTAGTGAAGGAAGTACTGGAAAGTATCTCTGTATATTGGTTATCATTGGCCAAGATACCAAAAAGTGTTTTGAATAGAATAAGACAAAAGATGTTTAGATTTCTGTGGACAGGTAAAAAAGATAAGGAAGGTATGCATTTGGTTAGTTGGAAAAGGCTTTCAAAACCAAAAAAGAATGGTGGTTGGGGCATAAAAAATATCTTTATATTTGGCAAAGCACTGGAAGCAAGAAGTCTTTGACAATGTCTGATGATGCCAGGTATATGGCATGAGGTTATTATTAAAAAATACCTTCAAAAGAAGACCGTGGAAGAATGGTTTAGACTGGAAAAAATTTCTAGTATCGGATCCTCAAATTTCTGGAGAGCTCTAACACTTTCCTTACCTATTATCTCTGATTGGTTGTCTTGGAAGATTGGAAATGGGAAAACAGTTCGTTTAGGAGTAGATCCTATAGTGGGTTGTCATAATTTTTACAAACTTTCAACTAATCTTACAGTGGCACTGAAGGAACAAGGTGTAACCTACTTGGCACAGGCTGGAGAAGGTTATGTGGAAGACACTACTCATAATAGTTGGAAACGGGTTGAAATTCTGGGACTGGAAGGTGATAAAAAATAGGAATGGATTAATTATACAAAGGAGTTAAGGGGAGCAGGAATATATTTGAAGGAAGAAAAAGATGCTCTGGTATGGTCTTGGAATACAAAACTGGGACAGGTAAGTGCAAAACAGGCTTATAAGGCACTATAGGTGGAGGAGAGGGGTGTAGAAATAAAGTTTCGGTATACAAAACTTTGGAACGGGAAGTTACCCCTAAAAATTCAATTGTTTATCTGGTTATTGTTAGAACAGAAGATACTCATGTGGGAAATTATGAAGAAAAGAGATTTTAATGGTCCAAGTAAGTGTGTTCTGTGTGGGATATTTGAGGAAACAATTTGTCATCTTTTTATTGATTGCAACTTTATTAAATCCATTTGGACCTCAGTTACAAAGGACTTAAACAATCACAGTGAATGGGGAGGTGGAGAGATGGAAGAATGCTTTAAAAAATGTATTTTGAAAAAGGATAATAAGGAAGAAATCCCCTGCATTATTTGTTGGGAGGTGTGGAAACATAGGAATCTAATCATTTTTGAAAATGCCTTTCCTAGTATGAGCAAAGTTTTCTCATGCATATTACAGGACTTGGGAGAATATAAACCTGCATAGAAGCAAAAGAACTTAAGGATTGATAGACCACCATGTTTGGACTGGGATTTAGCGGTGGGATTCTTTGATGGAGCATCACGGTATATGGGTAAAAAGTGTGGGGCAGGGGCTATTCTAAAATGCCCAACTTTAGGTACTTACAGAATCAAAATGAGGTGTGGGAGCGGGACTAACACTAAAGGGGAGATTTTAGCCTTATGGTGCATCTTATATTTTGCAAATAAATTGAAGGTTTCAAGGATAATGTTGGTAGGAGATTCTAAGATCATTATTGATTGGTTTAATAATGTCAATAACTTACAAGTGCTCTTGCTACAGGATTGGATGGAAAAAATCAAAAGGTTGAGTGGAAGATTTCTTCATCTCAAAGCATATCACATCTACAGATCCTTTAACAAAGGTGTTGATCAGATGTCAAAGGAAGCATTACAGTTGGAGGAGGAAGGGATTTTTTCTCAAAAATATCATAGGGACACCCATGCATATATGAAAGAGTCATTACCAGTTAAAGAATACTTGCTCAACAAAGAATGTTTGTCCTATAAAACTTTTGATTACTGAAAAATTTTACTTGCTATAATTTTTGTTGTAGTGACCAGATTTGTAAGTAAGGTATAACTCCTATGGAGTTGGTTGTATAAGGGTGGAAAATATGTATGGCTAATTAAGTAATAGTTTTGTTTTTGCTGTCGGAAAACAACCATGAGTTAGAGACAAGTTTGTACAAGATGCACTGTATTTTGAAAAAAACCTCATTATACTTACTAATATAAGATATTTTATTTTCTGAAAAAAAAAATGATTTTTTAACTTTAATTAAGCATAAATATATTATTATAAATTAAAAATGTGTTGAGAATAATATATAATTAAATAATTTTTTATTTTCCAAATTTTATTTAGATTTAATAAAAAAAAAAAAATTATTTAAATCCTATTTTAAATATTGAAGGGATATATATCTACTCAAAACTTTATTTAAATATTAGATATAAAAAAATTAGATATATTAGAAAATGAAAGTTTATCATAAATATGTAATATACAAATTTAATGTTTTGAATTCAAATCTTATTTTAAATATGGATATATTTGTACTCTAAACTTTATTTAAAAATTAGACATC
>JASDQU010028160.1:0-22557 GCA_032191745.1 Picea mariana | reverse complement strand
ATCGGGGAAGAGGGGCTAATGGAGGAGATGTGCAATGGCTTCCGTCTCTTGGCGGATGCAGAGAAAGGCGTCATCACCTTCCATAGTCTCAAGAAGAACGCCGCGCTCTTGGCCATGGAATCCATGAAGGACGACGAGCTCCAGGCGATGATCGAAGAAGGCGACTTGGACGGCGACGGGGCTCTCGACCTGAACGAATTCTGTGTTCTCATGATCAGACTGAATCCCTCCTTCATGGCGGAGGCCGAAAAGTGGTTACAAAAGGCAGCCATGGATTTTATCCATACGTTTGATTTTGACAGCTCTGTGCGAGCTTCAGTTCAGGGTCGGGGAAAAGGAATGGATTAGCTCGCTCTCCCTTCCTTCCTGTATGTTTATATAGTTTCTGTATGGAAAGGAAAAATGAGATGGGAATAAAAACACTTGGAACTCATTCTTATATTGATATCGGAATGTTGCTGTTACTACCAAATGGCCGTTAGTTAAGGAACCGTCTTATCGTATAACAGACGACACTTATATTCGGTTCGAAAGATAGAATCAGGAAATGAGAAATTGTTTTTTTGCAATTTTTCCATTACATAGATTCTTTCATACCCATTTCTAATTGGGTTCATATTGCAATTTATGCCATATCAAATTTCTACAATTTCTAAATTCCATTAAAGGTAAAAATAAAACGCTAAAAGAAAAAATTGAAAAAACGGTCCGCTGCAAAATTAACTTGTTCTGTTTCGCTACAAAATGAACTTTTCCTTCAAAATTTTGAAAGAAAAAATAAAAGAATTTCCTTGAAAATATGTGCTACAAAACACGTGTTGCCATTAAAATCTCTTTCCGTTAATTAAGCCGAAGGCTTTGTTAGGGGACGGTCCCCCTCAGCCCTTTTCGTACGTCAAAAACCACTCTCAATCTGCCACGTGTCTTGCCAGATGCCAACCTCTTTCTAACAACTTCCAATTGTAACTGTAGCGTGTCCTCTAACTACTAGTTGCCAATTGTAGCAGGTCCTCGCTACCAGTTGCCAATTGTAATTGTAGCAGGTCCTGAGACTACCAGCTGCCAATTGTAGCAAGTCCTCACGATCTGGAAAAGGCAATCGCCGTGATTCTGCAGGGAGACCGAGGTCACCACAGAAAGTAAAGTTTTCAGCACGGCAAGCTCCATGTTTTCTTCTTCCAGCTCATGGCATTTGCAGACCAGTTCCATCAATTGGAACAGAATAGGGCTTCCCCTATCTTTGTTATCGACCTCGCCTCGAAGATGAGAATATATGATCAATTTCTGGATACAATTCACGGTCGGCTCCACGACCTTGATGGAATCGGTCTCGCAGGCCATGGTCAGGGCTGCAACAGTATTTCTGCATCGGATGAATTGAGACAAACCTGGTCACTGAAGAGGCAGCCGCTGCTGGTGCCGGGGGTTTCAGCCTTCAGGGGATGGGGATAGGGTTTCCGAGTCTAGATTGTGATTGTGGCAAGGTTGTCTAGAACGGTTGTGTCTATGGGTGGCTACAATCGGATCTGCAACCTTTGCAATGCAGTATGTCTATGCTGATACTGCATATTAGCAATGCAGTTTGTCTATATCTATTTTGATACCAAATTCGGTCGAATCGGGCTGAAGAATTCGGAAATTCGGCTCGATTCGGCCACTAATACGTAAAAAATTCGATTCGATACGGGTTAAGATTTAAACGAGCTAAGATCTGAAGAGATTTTGTCGGCATTCGTTTTAATGCCAAATGAATATGAGTAGGCATTTAATGTTAAGGAAAATAATTAATTACATTTTTAACTACTTAATTAGTTAGTTTATCTTAATTCTTTAATATCTTCTTTAATTTCTTGTAATCATATTGTATAATTGTAAAAAAATTGCCAAAAATTCTATCTTTATGCAAGGCATTTTTAAGAAAATTTTGACACAAAACTTGAAACGGGTAGTTTGGAAAAGCACTTCTTGTATAGTGTAGGTCTTAAAGTGTTGTATAGTGTAGGTCTTAAAGTGGAAGGAAATTGGAAAACCAATGTGCTAGATGTACCGACCACTTGTCTAATAATGAGGTACTTAAAGCAACCAAATTTTCACTAAAAACCTTCTAAATATATCTCTATCTACTCAATACTAGATATTAATGCAATTCAAAATTATTACAATTCAAAATTATTACATGCAATTCATTAAATAAAATCTATTACAATTTATTATATAAAACCATAATATAGAAACAACAATTGAATATTTATATTACACACATGGAATGGTTGGGTAAAAGTGATTTTCCACATAACCCTAAGCATCCATTATGGATGTGGCCTTTAGCTAGGCTATGAGATGACAAGGATAAGGGACATTTTTGCTAGCATTTTCTCTAAACATATCCTAGACAATACTACATAATTGATCTAAACAACATCCAACATGATTTTCCCAATGCCAGATGCACTAATGCAAATCCATGCAACATCCACTACCATCACACTCCATGTATCAAATTTTTTTCAATACCAACACTCACATCAACTCAACTATTTCACATTCATTGATTTTGAAAAATACTATAATACTTAGATATTTCTTAATAATATTGTCATTTAAAACACTACATTGAAAAATTGGATATTTGTATATTACAATTGAATTGGATTATCAATCAAAGTGATAGAACAATAACTAACATGAATGATATGAATCGTTGTGTAAACTCATTTATATCAACCAAAATGAAGAGAATATGAAGCAAATTGAAAAACCATAACAATAGCATAATGAAACAATGGAAAGAGATACAAAGCAACTCAATCCCTGTTTTTTTTAAATGATAAGAAAAACTCTCTCAAATAAAATATTCTCATCAATTTCATAGAATTGAAAGGAATCAACATTTGAATGAATCTATCATGCAAAGATGCTACACATTCAACAAAGCTCATGGTATGAGTATGTGGGAATATGCATGTAAGAATCCTCAAACCAACCGGATTTTCAACGACGCCATGACCGCTCACAGTAGCACTGTCATCTCTTCCACCGCGAAGATGTATGGTGATGGGTTTAAGAACATAAAATTGTTGGTAGATGTTGGAGGAGGTATGGACTATTCCTTGTCCGGGATTGTCCAGGAACATCCACACATTTGTGGCATAAATCTTGATCTCCCTCATGTCATCGCTACTACACCTCCCATCTCTGGTATGTTATATAATGTTCATCATCGTCATATTTAACTTGTTCTGCTAATACTATAGCAGGTGCAAGATTATTTCTATAATGTTCTAATGGGTAATCAATGGGTGTTGCAGGAGTGGAGCATATGAAGGGAAATATGTTCGACCGGATGTTGTAATTTTTCCCATACCGTACCTCATTAAATACTGGAAATAGGGCACTTGTTTAGTTTCTCCTATTTGTAAATTTGAATCTCATGTTAGGTATGCTAAATGTTTACGCTTACAGCTTCAGTGCCAATAATTCTTATCGAATTGGAATGCGAGAAGTTTCCAAGGGACGAGAGCTCTACCTTTGCTATCTTTGTGGTATGTTCTGCTCACTATCTTGCGGTAATTTATTAAAAATTTCTAGTTTATTTTGTCTTGTTTAGATGGTGGCTTAGATTCCTCCGTTGTCGATTTCTATTTATTGTTTCCCATTGAAATCCAAGGGGTTTTTTTGTGCGAGCGGAAGGATTTGAGCTCGTGCCTTGTACTCAACCAAATATTATTACACCGTGGGAAAACACAAGGGTAAAGGGGATTGTAAAATAAGTTGTGAATCTGGTTTGCGATGTCTACTTTTCAGGACTCTCTTCTTCGGAATTTTGTTCATTGTTGATTTGTAAGGATGAAGAGAGAAAATGAGTCTGTAAATGCATTTAGGCGCATATTTTTTCCTTCTTATGTTTTCAAATTTCATTTATTGGACGTGGATCATGAACTAAGATAGTGTAAAGATAATGGTTGGTATCTCAATTCAGATCTTTCATGGGCATAATGGAACAATGGCAGCTCTATATTCAAAGGAAAATCTACTGAAAGATATTATGAGTGCCATGCCAATAGGCTTGACGGGAAAAGACTGCTTATCAACGTTGCAAAGAGCCATGGTCACAGGTTTTATCAAAATTGACAAAGAATTTTGGGTCAAAGGTATACAAATATATGTCCCGTAGATGTGCCATTAATATTTTGTTAGCTACATGTCTTGCATATTTTTACTAGTGGTGCATCTTGTCATTTTCGTTCTAATATCTATTTGTTTTATGAAAACAAATATCGAGAACCATCGTTTCTTTTGTGATAGTAGATGGTTGAACAATCACTGTGGAATTTGTAGGTGATTTCCATTGCATTCTTGAATGGTCCGAGGGATGGTTTCTCTTTTAAGCATTGATCACAGGTTTGAGGCCAATTATTAGATTTTTGAAAACATTTCACGATCTGTGGGATGAACATGGTCCTTTTGAAGTATTCATTTTCCATCCAAAGACAAAATTCCATGATCTTTAAACAACTTAACCATCTAGATTCACTTCGGTGTTTTCTTTCCCCTGCTGCGGGGGTATGCTAGTACTTATTTGTTGATCTTCCTATCTCTACCCATGAGTTCCTCTCAATGTGAATACTTCCTTGCCTTCGTCCACTGACTTGTTGAGAGATTATAAAACTTTAACATAATATGTAATGTTAAGCATAACCAAGGTTCAATTCTTGACCATTAATCAAACATCTCATACATGTACCACTACCCACAACATTACCATTTAAAATATATATGTAAAATAAGAGCAATGGTTGAATAATTGAAGTCGTGTGTAGACTTGGCAAATTTTTAATTCTTATAAAAAAATGATTGACAATGATGGCTATGGGCCCCAAGGCCACTAGATTAAATAGACTATTCCACAACATGAAATCTCTTATTGTTTGGTTAGGTTAGTCGTCTTTGTTCACATTCTAACTTTGAGCAACTAACTAGATGACAAATGACTCAATGGGTTTCTCCAACAATGTTAATGAAAAAGTCCATTTACCACATTAAATGTTGATTTGTACCTGTGATTATATCAATGATTAACCCAAACCCTTTGAAACTTTGTCCATGATTTTTTTTTTTCTTTCTTTAATGTGGGGTTTTAAGATTTTCTACAGCGCTGAAATTTGAAAATCATTTTCAATCAATCCATCTCAAGTGTGTGGAGGATCTTCAACAATCTTAACTACATTGAAATATCTCTTTAGTACATGTATATTCCATAAATGTAGCCTTGTTAAAATAGAGTGAGATTGAACCATGACAAAATGTCTTAACAAAAGGAACCTGACGAGTAATATAAATTGTACATTTCTTAAATAACAATACTTTTTGATAACTTGATCAAGGATACATGGATGTAGGTAGAGCAACTTTCATATTTTCCCTATAAACCATGTTATCAACATTTTACATACTAGAAGATGGTTTCTTTAAAATGATGTAGGTTTGTTGCTTTGTGGCATTAGGATTAGTTGAAGGTGCTTGGATTATATCTTTAAGAGTTAAGGGTATTAAATGAATTTTAGTGGCAGGGAAATTTTTATGTCAATTTAGACTCGAGGTATCAAAGCATTGACATAGAATGTGTACAAGTAGAATGAATGTGTTAACAACTTATGGGAAGGTTAATGTGCCATTCAATATGGGGCAAATCAAATAACCATCAATTATAACACATGTGTGAGCGAGCAACATCTTCTTTGATTTTTGTGCAATCTATTGTTTTGATCCCATCTCACCCAATTTTTTTCACTCTCTGATTGAGTTGTACCAGTTACCCATGAAAATGTCCCAATATATAACAATCACCCTCAATTCCCTCTTAATCCAATATTTCTCTCACCATACATCTATTTATGATTAACTCGTTGAATCTTATCGTTTGAGCCACTAGATACGATATCATCCATGTACAAATGAATAAGAAATAAATGGAGTTGTTGAATGGATCCTTTATTGATTTTTCATCGATCATCCAAAACAAACACCTTTTATCTTTGAGCATCGTAATCACTAGAATAATTCAATGTTCTCTTTCTCTCGCTTTGGGGGTATGCTATTTAATATGAAGTATATATTAGACTGTTTCTTGCACCAAAACTTGAGTACCATGTCAAATACAAGCCAAATTTGCAATAAACTCCCACTTTTCCATGAGGGTATAGAAAAATGAGAAAGAACATCTAAATTCAATTTATGTCAAAGCCATCTAACAACTAGGATATATTTTAATGAGTGAATGGAAATGTGAATGTGAAATGGAAGATGGATGTGCAAATTGGAAGATGAAATGTAAGATGAGGAAGGGAGTAAATGTTGTTAGTGAATTATTTTTAAAAACTTAAATGAAAATATCTTTAAATATAACTATTTATTTTTATGGGGGTTTTTTCGAAGATAGATAGGTAGAAAACAAGGAAATATTTTGCATTAATATGGACATGTAACATGGACACCCAAGATTAAGGAAGTAAGAGTTTGTATTGTTTTGAACATATTTGAAGTAAGAGTTGAATATGAAATCATTCATCTCATCCAAATTTATCGTGAAATCACTCATCAATGTGACTTTTCTAAGACAATCATTTCCCCTTTAAGAATAATCATCCATGTTAACTTTCTTTGTGCCATAAGAGGAAGATTTAAAAAAGAAAAAGACAAGCTAGGAGTCATAAATATGCCAAACATGTATTATTTTCATAAATCCCTAAAATCTAGTTAACTCAAACCTTTGTTATATATTCATCTTAATTTGTTACAAACATGTTATAGGTACAATGTCTCCCCTTTAGACTTGAACCAAATACTACCTACTTCTACAATATGCAAAAGGAAAGACAAATCTTTCGAAGGAAATTATTCTTCATGGACTCCAAATTTCGAATCTAACATGGAAAATTATTTGCATAACGCAGTTTTCCACATCCATAAGTTCAAATCTTTGTAAAATACGGAGAATTTTAAGTTTTAGGGAAGATTTATGAAGATTTAAAAGTACATGGGAAGAATTTCAAACCAAGAATACAAAGAACAATGAATGATATTTAATATGATGTTTGGATTGAATTTTGTGTTGAATCGATTGTCTATGTTATGAGCCTCGTGTGGGTCTCATTACTTAAGGTTTTATAGGTACCTATGAGTTGGAGAAAGAATTCTCACTCATAGCCATCACCCATTGCTAAGGTGTTGGACCTTTTATGTAATATTTTTATGATACATAGTTATTTGTAAAGTAATGAATGTAAATTATCATGTTGATGAATAACATATTTTGCGCTTGAATGGACTGATATTGTAGCAAAGGGATCTCATTTTTAGGAAAAATGGAGACGAATCCAACAAAAATTGTAGGGCTAGTCCAAGTTTTTTATGATCAAAGTTTCACATCACAAAACCTTTCTCCCAAGGGTTTTGCTCCATTTTAAACCGACCCAAATGCTTAGAAAAATAATCGAAGTTTCAGATTTAATGGAAGTTTGACTTGTTGGGTTATCAGACTCTGATAGAAGGAAGATTGCTACAAGATTAACCTACAAATTTATGACCCCTCCAAACTTCCATTGTTATACTTATAGTAACATCCTTCTAATTTATTAATTACTCTACGACATTTTTTTGAAGGAACAAAAATACATTGTCTAATGCCCATGACATTCATAAGTGTTGTTAATCCATTTACATAAAATCCTTATGGCCAATCCATCAACCAAAAAAAAAAAAATGTTGTTCTTGTTCAACTACATCAATAGCCTCTTCAAAGGAACAAAAATGACATTAAAAAAAGTACATTAATCATTCATTCAAAGATCTATGAAAGTCCATCATTATACAAAAATTGAGATAGAAGTTGTACAATGGATAAAGTTAGGTCCAAGGTTCATGAATATATTCTACAATATTTCCATTTTGGATAACTGAAATAATCCAAGTTCCTTGTTCCATCCCAACTTTGTCTTTTGAGATCCCATCTATAGCATTGTTCTTGTCCCTATAAGTATGAGACAAAGATGTATATGAGAAAGATGTAACTATATTCATAACTTCATCATACAAGGGTTGTAATGTAAATTTATTGAGAGCAATTTCTTTGAGCATTCATTGGATAACCAACTTTGAATCTCCAAAAATTTCTAATCGGGTTACACCAAATTCTTGTGCTAGTTTCAGGACCATCTTTAAAGCCATCAATTCATAGAAGTTGTTAATTTCTTAATGAATTCCAAATTTAAAAGAAATACTTTGATCTGAAGATAAGTATAGAATGCCTCATTAACCTCCTTTATAGGGGTTCCCTTGTGATGCACCAAAAAAAAACCATGGAATATCCTTATTTGTTGCCACTTCGCCTTGCATATGAGAGATAGTTTTTTTCTGCACCTATGGGTAGGTTGTTAAAATATTCAAGAACTATACAACACATTTGAGGGGAAGTGTCTCTTTGTCTTCAATTAACTTTATATTTCTAGCAAGCCATACTCCCAAAACTATTTTAAGTTTTAGTGTTATGATCTTGGAAGTTTCCTTTATGTTACATCAAGTTCTGAAGGCCTCTTAAAGACTTTCCCCTTCCTAGATATTCTCAATCCCTATTAATCTTTCCACCTCTTTCCATACCTCTTTTGGGTATAGACATTCCAACATGAGATAAACTATATTTTTGTATGCTTGGTGACATTGACATCACCATCCTAGGCCTATAAAATTCATCTTTTGAAGAACATCCCATGTGGGAGCCTTGTTATGTAAGATCAACCACATAAATATCTTGTTTTTATTTGTGCATTTTAATTTCCATATAATTTTTCACCACTATATTTGTTGGTCTTCTATTCCTTCTTCAGCTAGTGCTTTGTAGCTCATTTTGGGAACATGTTCTCTAGATGGATTTAATGACTATATAAAATGATCCTATTCTTCCTTAAGTCTAAAATTATTTCCTATTAAGAGATCCAATTATAATTTCCATTCATCTGCATACTCTACACCCAAAGCAATTTATTCTCATGATAACCATTGTTGGTACCAACTAGTGGACCCTGCCCATTTTTTGACATGTCTAAGATCAAAATAACATTTACCCCTTAACTCCTCAATCATATGAAAGGGAATCTCGTGTATACTTTTTGTCCCCACCCATGGGTCAAGACCAATTTTCACTTTATCCCCTTTTCAAATTTGTCAAATCAACCAATTTCCAACCAGATGGAAAGCATAGATAACAACCTTCCATATTATTGTGGCATTGTTTTGTTGTTTTTTGGGATTTATGACGCAGGCGAGATGGCGGAAAAACGCATACCTCGCAGGGCCTCTGCACGCACCTCCCGCTCTCAGGATTGATCAATTTCTCCCTTTTGCTGAGCCTCCAATGGCTCCTTGGATTCTCTCGGGAATCACTGCGAAAATCTAACCCAATCCACAGGTCCTTTCTTTCCTCCACACGGCCTTCTGCACTTTACCGTGGTTGTCCTCGACTCAGTTTTCAGGTTCGGGGTTTCGTGCTTCCTGCTGTCGAGAGTTTCTGTACTCTCGATTCCCTGATCACTAATGAGCTCTCTGCCCAGCCTTAGCCCCTCCTGGCTAGGCTCTCTAGTCCATGTGACTAGTCCTTATAAGACCACAGCCTTATCTTCTCTTGTCGGGGTTTTTGGGTTTCAAATTCCCGATGCATCCCAATTCACGTTAGGCCTCCAAGCTAAGATCCTCGTCCACGTGACCTTCTCCTATATGACCGCAGCCATATACTTTTGTCGGGGTTTCAGACTTTCCAATGTCCAAATACAATCGCCCTCTGGATCCGCGATCCTCCGATTCCCGACGCACTTTAACTTCAGCTAGCCCTCCTGGCTCAGACCCTGGTCCACGTGACCATTACCCTGTGACCACAACCTTACCCCTCATCGGGGTTTCAGGGTTTCCAATGCCTAAATGCATATACTCGCGGGATTCTCGACTCCTCAAATCCCAACTGGCTGACAGCTGGCCCCCACACAGTGGAGCTCTCCCCCTCTTTCTAATCTGCTAATAGCTAGCTCCCACTTATCGGGGTTTCGTGGTTCGCGATTCCAAAATACCAAAACCACTTGTCACCAAGATCCCCGATATCCCGATGACCCAAACACTGATCAACAACTTCTTGTCGAGCCTTTCCCCAATGGTGCCGATTGTTGCCACNCGGACGGTCCAGATCGCTCTGGTGTTTCGAGACCTGAAGTGTCTCAATTTTCTTGTCCTCGAGAATCCCGATTTCCCGATGACTGCTATCCCGATGGCTACACCTCTTGTCGGGACTTTACTTCTGCCTATGAGAGTTTAACTCCCACGCAACTCCTGACAGATCCGATGGCTGTTGGGTATTTGGACCAAAATCCGATGGTCCAGATCTCTTTTTCTGTGCACACTCCAGAGACTAAACACCGAGCCTCTTCTCCTGATCCAACGGCTGACAGGATTTGTGAATGAGATCCAACGGCTGTTGATCTCCCCCTCTGTGCGCTTCTCCTGAGCTCCTCCTAGACGTAGAAATCAACAATCTAGATCTCTTCTCCAACCGATCCGACGACTACTGTTGCTCCTCCTGAGCTTCAACGCACTTTCTTCCGAGACTTGGAATAATTTCCAGCTCCCAAAGGCCTCAACCTTTGTTCTCCTTTTCCTCTGCGAACTCCTCGACTCTGAGCTTCGCCAATGCGTGTGAAAATGTTGTTCCTCCTGAGCCCTTATTCAAATCTTTGAAGATTTTACCTCTACCTCCTGTAGAGTCTTTGCGCATACATCGCGTTGTCTCTCCTGAGATCTTCTTGTAGCTTCGACCTCTACAGAAATTTGTCCTTGTTCCTTTCTCCCACAAATGGAGAATGTAATGCCCTCTTGGCAGTGTCTCTGCTCAAGCAACCTCTTGCCGAGTCCTTCTGAGTGTTCAGCAACCCAGTGAACATCCTTCAGTGAAATCTTCCTTCAAATGGAAGAACTCAAAAGAGTTATCTTCCCCTTCTATGCCTCTCTGCACACTGACTCGATGCCTCCTGGAAGAGTTTCCCTTTCACAGAACGTTCAACAGTTATGTCTTCTTCTCCTGTGCACCTATGCACTCGCTCGATGCCCACCTAGCAGAGCTTCACAGAATCCTCAATGATTCTGTTTCTTCTGAACTCACAGCAGAGTTCTTCTTCTGTGCACTCCTTGCACCTGCTCAATGCCCACCTGGCAGAGCTCCACAGAATCCTCAATGATTCTATTTTCTTCTTCTAACTCTTAGCAGAGTTCTTCCAACTACACCTTGTGCCCGTGCTCAATGCCCACTTGGCAGAGCCTTACAAAACTCCTAAGAGATTCTGTCTGCAACTGTGTCTTCTCCCACACAGCCTTGCCTCCTGAGGTTTTCAACAACCTCAAAGGGCTTCCTCCTGAGTTGTTAATTTCAGCTCTTGTGCCTCAACACGCCTTTGTCTAAACCCCGCAGTGTTCAGAAGTGCATCCTCTGTGCACGGCTCTCAGAACCCACAGCGTTCTGCCACATCCTCCTGGTGTGAAGCCTCAAAGACCTTCACCTGAAATCAAAACAACCTGCAAATGTACAACCACAGCATACATTCACAACATATGAAGAACACTCACAGACATCCATACAACATAGAATATCATGCAGGAAAAACTGCTCTGTTATATTAAATTGGCAAATGCCTGTAATTACAAGGTGTTCTCGAGCTCTCTCTGGCTCTACTCTTACAACCATTACCACTACCAAAATGAGATCTGAAAATCTCTTTTACCTGAGGGGCTCTCATCGAGCGCTTCCCTCCAGGTCTACCTACTCTATTCAATTACAATAAATGGTTGTCTAGTCCAGCATCTAGATCTAGATCTCAGCCGATCTAGCATTAAATCCGATCTACCTAATGCCTGCACAAAGGCACGGCTTCTAAGGCTCACCAGCCTAAGCATTTAAATTTACATTCAAATCAAATTTAAATGAGGTTGTGCCTCCCTCTTAGCTTTGAATGCATGCGCGCTGACGCGGCTGGCTGGCTGGCTGGCCGACGTGGAGAGATGCTCCTGCATCAATTTATGATCCAATCCTCCATTGATTTGGGGGCTATATACTTATCTCTTATTACCTAAACCCACAAAAATTTTCCTTGAATTAACCTCCATACATTTTTTGTAGCAAGAGCCTTTGAAAAGAGAAAGGGATTTTTGAGGCCCCATCCTCCAATGGCTTTTGGTAGTGCCAACTTTTTACAAGAGGCTAACACCAATCCATTTTTTTTGGTCTCCAAACTAGATGAACTTGTAGAAAGTTTCTTAATGGTTTCCAAAATACCTTTTGGGATCCAAGCAAGTGATATCTAGTGGATTGGAATCACTTCCAAAAATTCTTTTTCCAAAACCAAATGACCTCCCTTGGACAACCATCTATTGCACGAGGTGTTTATTTTCTTTTCCAACTTAGCTATCATCCACTGCCAATCACATTTTTTGTATTGATTTGGATTAAAAAATAAACCCATATAATTCAGTCCCTATTCTAAATCAGTCATCTTATGTGGAAATAACTGAGTAATATATTTGTTTTCCTACTCAGATATCCCCCATAAGGATATCATAAATTTTCCATATTAATGACCATTTTGGTGGCTTTATGAAATAAATCCATGATACCCTTGAATTTCCCAATGACCCTTTTGGTGCCTTCACAAAAACTCAGTATACAAATAATAGAGGTGTGATACTGCATGATACTCCATTAGGTATCCCTTTTATACTGTCATTCCCTTCTGCTTCTTTAAGTATCCTACTTAAGCAGTTAGCTATTAAAATAAAGAGAAGGGAGATAAAGAACATCCTTGTCTGAAATCCCTCCCTTATCTAAAGAAATAGGTTGCTACTCCATTTAATAATACAACAAAACATACTAAGGAAATGCAACTCATTATCCATACAACAAACTGATGACACAAATCTAAATGAATTAGAAATAATGTAATGTGAAGCCAAGTCATCTTGTCATAATATTTAGACAGGTCCACTTTCATCACCATCGATTGTTGGTTTCTAACCTTTATTAAATGAGTTCATTCTTGGAAAACCCCAACTGCCTCATGAATTTACCTCCCCTCTAAGAACCCAAATTGTTCTCTAGAGATATTATTTGAGAAAACACTTTTCAATCTCCTAAAAATTACCTTTGAGATAATTTTGTATATGCAATTTCATGATGATATGGCTCTAAATTTCTCAAATCTTGTAGGATTATCTTCTTTAGGAATCAAATCTAGGAATGTTGTATTGAAGGATTCTAACATTTCTCCTTGAGTTCTTGTTTGTCTCCACCACTCTTTGTAAATATTCCTCTATAAAATCGTAACAACCCAAGAAGAAATCCATAGGTATTCCATCAAGCCCGGGAATTTTTTCCTTTTGAAAGCTTTGTAGAGTTTGATATAGTTCTTTACATTCCCAACCTCCTTTGTTAAGGTCTAATTATCCTCCTCATTGACAAAACTAGGGAAGGAATTTGGCAACCTAATCACTTTTTCTATTTTATCCAATGAATATCTCTTGAAAAGGGAGGAAAAATTATCAACTCCTTCAAAAGCCATATCCTTGAAATATGTAGCTCAAGTACCATCTCCCTTATCAATTCTCCAAATAGAGTTTATATTCTTTCAAAATTTGGCATACCTATGAAAGAATTTTGTATTCTCATCCTTATCCTATAGCCATAATGCCCTACTCTTGAGTCTCCATTATTTTTCATTTTCCAAAATAATATTCCTCCTTTTATCTTCTAGTACATTTACTTCATTTTTATGTTGTTCATTCATAAACCCAAAACCTTCCTTATTGTAGAGCACCTCCAAGGCTTCCTCTAGTTCTCTTATAACCCTATCACATTTCAACTTTTTGTCCTTTTCCCAATTAACAACTACCCTTTTTTCCTCTTTTAATTGAATATGATCAAATTCTCTTAAATAACCATTAAACTATTTCCAAACAACTTTGATTTTCCCCACAAAATCTTCTATATTTATCCATTTTGGATTTAGTTTGAAGGGACTAGTAGGTTTCTCTATTGCAAGAGTCACTTCTAACATCACGTGATTATGGTCAGATTCCCCTCTAATGGTGATCCATTACTTGATCCTAATGAATTCATCTAGAAAGGATTTAGAAATTAAAAACACATTGAGATTCTTAGCAATTCTTGCTTCCTCGACTCTCTTATTACTCCAAGTGGGAGATAGCTTGGTTGATTCAATATCCAAAAGACAAGATTATTCTAATTTTATTATAAAATATCTAGAGAGAGGGTCCAATTGAGCATCCAGGCCCCAGACCTCAGATGCTCCTAAGGTTAAATTCAAGTTCCCTTATTACAACCATCCATTTTGAAAAATCTATTCCAATAGTCCATATTGTCCATGTGAGGACCAAAAACATACAATGTTGTGATATCTTTCTCTAGGTCCAAATAGAAAAAGTAGGTCCCTAGTCTTGTAGGAAAGAGCCAAGAATTTGTGAGAGTGAAAGTGCATTTATTCTATCCAATCACATTCTCGCCTAATCTCCTAATGAAATCAATAAAACATAAGTGCCAATTCCTAAGTAGTTTACAGAGTTCTTGAGTGATTTTCTCCCCAAATGTCATTGTCTCTTGCAACAAAATAATATAAGGTTTGATATTGTCAACTAATCTTTTTATGACCATCTTCTTTGAGGAGTTATCCATCCCTCTACAATTGAGGGTAAGAAAAATCAATTGGAACCCTTGAAAGGGGCATTTTCTATAAGAACCCCGATAAGGATAGTTGTTTCCCACACCTAACTTCTGAGGATGATTGTTTTTGGGCCATAGACATGAAATATTTCCTTCCCCTTTGATTGGGTTTTGGTATCTTTTCTTCAAAAAACCCTAATCCCCCACCATTTTTCCTAGAAATCAAGTGTGCCTTTGCTTCTAGGTCTCAAATTGTACTTCATCGACTCCAAGGTGTAGGAGTCTTGTGTTCGCTTTTCATCTAGGGAGAACTCTATATTAGGGTTTGAATTGGAACCTTATGGATCTTGTCCAACATCCACACCCTCTATGATTCCAATAATAGGTATGAGAGGTGATGGGCTAGGGTTTTTTATTTTGGACAAACTAGGTAGGAAAACACTTAGGGATTCCAATTCTTTGGATCCACCCTCATTTCCCCATCTTCCCCAAAGAAAGAAATTCAAAAAATACTTTTACTCATAGAGTGAGATTGACGAGTCTTACCTAAATTTGTCTTGTTGTCCTTGTATTTGTTGATTGTGTGATGGTCAAGTTCTTTGAGTTGTCCAATGTCTGAGTTATGAGCATCTTCTATCCTCATTTTTGTTTGAAGGCCATCTGAATTCAATTGAACCCTACATCCTCCTTCCTATGTGCAGTCTGGACCATTTCTAGTTCTAATGTCTCCACACCTTTCATATGCTTTCTTGGAGCCCAATTCTTCCGCATACTTGGATAATTGCCTTCAATTACTCTATAACATTTGCTAATTTCCACATGAAAATTTAAATCCATTCTACACTTTTCATTGTCAAATCATTTGGTTTCTATTTGTTTGACTACAATACTTTATGTTATACTATTCTTATCACAACTTGATTAATTGTTTTACCATTTTATTTATAAATTGAATAACATTGTATAAATAAAGTTTGATGTTAATTTTAAGATTTCAAATTAATACGATGTAACATAATCAATATTATGATTTTTTAAATAAGATGGAATTAAAAATTATTGTTGTTGATATAATTAATTATAATATAAATTTATAAAAATTAATTAATTAAATTATTAATAATATTATTAAATTATTAATTAAATTATTAATAATATTATTAAATACTTAATTAATAATATTTTAAAATAAAATATTAAATTAAAATCTTTATAAAAATATTGTCTACCCATTAAAAAACACTTATGTATTTATTATTATTTTATTATTTTTAAATATTACATGCCAACTTAAAATCTCTCATTCACTGTTAAATATATTTATAAATTTTGATCCACAAATATCTAGAGCTCTACAACCATGGCTTTATTACAATCCCAAAAATATTTTCTCCTCTTCCTTCTACGGCCCTGGGGTTTACTCTCTAATGTGCACAAGGATGTTTACAGATAGCAAATGTCAACCCCTCTCCCGACCTTCTGACTATAAGCTATTTCCCTCAGGTCGTCTTTTCTTCTACCCTCAACACCCAGAAGGTCCTTTTATGTCAAATTACTCTCCACCCCCACAACCTCTCCTTATCAAAGTTTCCCGGCTACTTCATCCCTCAGGGCCTACACTCTAGCAATTGATCCTTTGCCAGCAGACAAGAAGTTAATATATTTTTCCGAATATCTCTTCCTGAGATCATAGATCTAGACTTCTCCTCCTGCAGACAATAGACGTCACGACTTTGACCATACTTCGGAGCTAGATACAATCTCTCCTCCTGCTGTCTCTTCCCACTCCTTATCTTACTCGTCTCCCTCGTAGTGCCGGGATTCAACAAATATTCCCTCCCTTTGTCATGATGGACCCATCCCCCTCCCATCCCATCCTAATGATCATGTTCTCACATCTGTCTACCCTCATATTGTTCCCCTCCATCCCTCCCTAGATGGTTTCGAACCCTCCCTTACCCTCTACAGTTTCATTGAAATATCCCTCGTGGTTTCACTTACCTCTTCTTCACATGATCTCTCTTTTCTTCAACCACAAGCGGTTTTGTTTTTGGAAGGATTTGTCAGTGGTCTCATCTATGAACAGTTTATGTCAGGACAACCTTTTCCACCTACCCAAGGTGTCGTGTCTCCAGCTAGTGGAATGGACAGACCTCGAAAAAACAAAAATTGTCTAAAGCATAATGTTGGGCCCATAAACCTAAACCTTGGAGAGGGAATCAAGCTAAATGAAATCATCGCCATGCAGTAGAACACCTTGGTGAGAAGGTTTACCAACAAGCGACCCTCAACGGATTCACTCAAAACCTAGACAATGACGACCTTCGGGAACCTCCTCGGGTATGTACCTATCAGCCTAGTTCTTGTAGAAGGAGTCATGCACACTACATGAAACACTGGTCACTGAAATTCAGTGCCTCTTCCAACAGACTTGAAATCACCCCAATATGGGTTCGTCTCCCAATTCTACCACTGATGTTCTGGATAGAGGAGCTCTTTCAAGAAATTGGCTCATCCCTTGGGTTTTACTACAAGGTAGACCTCTCCTTCTTGCAAATGGGATACATGGCAATGAACAAAATTCTACTCAGCATCAAGCTTTCGAGTGGTTTAGTAAAGAGCATCTCCATACAACACTAGGGTCACTCCTTCTCTCAAGAGGTGGAATATGAAGGGATTCCTTTTCAATGTGGAAACTTCCACATCTATGATCACTTGGAAAAGAAATGTGCCTTGCAGGGGAGAAGGAGAATATGAGTAAAAAAGACGACCCTCGAAAAATTGTTGGAGTTGCCTCCTCACCCTCCTACCCTAACACCTCTAGCTTATATTCCGGACAATGCAAGCTCACCAACACATGATCCAGTGGTCTCAGGAGAAGAAAAGAAGCCATCGCCTCCTTATCCACAAGCCACAAATCTAGGTATGTTTTCATTTGTTCCCTCTCCACTTTCTTCGTCACTTTCTTTTTTCAGTGGTAGCAAGAATACCACCCCTAATTTTTCTAAACAAGACCCCTTACACATTTCCTTTCTGGTTGGTCTCTCTGGTATCTCCAATATAGGTTTGAACCCCCTTATCCCTCTATCCCCCTCCTTTGTTCCTGACCCCCCTTTCTCTCTTATTCTCCTCCCTTCCCTCTAGCTCCCCAACCCCTCTAGCACCTCCTCCTCCCCTCCTTCAAAATATTACTTGAGATCCACTATTTGTCAGGATGAGGAGGCTCCCCCTGTATGTTGGGGGGACTATATTGCTTAGAATACCTAGATAAAAAACCCTAGCAAAGAGGAAGGAAGTCCTAGATCTCATAGGCTTAGAAACAAGCTCACTCTAAAGTTTGATCTAGAAAACACAAATCTCTATATGGGGCTCTTAAAGCGTCGACCCCACTCCAAGGCCTCAATGATCATCCTCTCTCATAATTCATGAGGGTTGGACAACCCCTCAAAATTATTGGCACTGCATAGACTGGTCAACTTGCATAACACTAATATACTCTTGCTTCAGGAAACAATGATGAAAGAAGATTCGACTATAAAAATCCTCTCATCCTCCTTCATAGATTGGAATTTGTTTTCCCTAGATGCAAAAGGTAGATTAGGGGGTATTCTTACTGGATGGCGAAATATACATCTCTAGCTCACAAATTCGTGGAACTTATCGAAAGTTCTGGGCACTTCCGTCTTCTCTCCAACCCAAAATATCTCCTTTATTTGTATCAACATTTATGGTCCATATGCTGACAAGAAAGTTTTTTGGTTCAAAATATTTCACTCTCCTATACTTTCATCTCAGAACATAATCATCGGGGGGGACCTAAATTTCACTTTGGGATGAAGTGAGATCTGGGGCTGAATGGAACAGGTCGATCCACTAGTAGCTTTTTTCATCAAAAACCTTGAAGAATCTAAGTTTATCGACATGAAACCAATCAAGTATGTTCTCACTTGGTGAAACATGCGCACTGGAGACACCTGAATTGCCAAGCGCCTAGACCATTTTCTCATCTCAGAACCCTTCATGCAAGAAAAGTTTCATTTCCGCCAATGGGTCTCTTCTGGTTGGGTCTCTGACCACTCCCCCATTATTTTTGAATTTTCCCCTTGTCCGAAGAAGCCCCCCAACCCATTCAAATTCAAATATGCATGGTTGGAGGATTAGAGCTATCTAAACCTTGTAAAGGAAACGTAGGTTCCATAAAATGACTCTCGGCATGACTCCCCGCCCTTACAATTCTTGTCAAACCTAAAGAGAGTAAAAAAATATACTATAGCCTGGCATAAGGACAAAAAACAAAAGGAAAATCAAGCCTTACAAGATATCGAAAAACAACTTCAGATCTAGATGGACCAAGAAATGGACCACTCCTTCAGCGAGGAACAAAAAGCCTAGATTCTCCAAATGGGAAAACAAAAAAATAGCATCCTTCTATCAAGAAAAAAGGAATGGTGCCTAAAGAGAATAGCACTTTGGCTCCAAGCAAGAGATGAAAATTCGAAGTTTTTCCACCATTTTGAAAATAGAAAAAAATCTAAAAACACAATCTGGTCAATTCAGAGAGCAGATGGATCAATGGCCACAAATTTTGAGGAAATGGAAAAAGGAGGCATATCACACTTCCAGAACATTTTCAAGGTAGATAAGAGATCTACTATAGACTGCATCCTAAGGGTTGCTAGTCTTTTCCCCAACTTTGGTAAACCAAGAAAAAAATGAACAATTAATTGCTGAAGTATCCAAAGAAGAGCTTAAAAATATCTTTCACAGCTTAAAAAATCCAGGTGGATATTGGTGGCCACCCACCTATTCCAACTGGCTCCTCTTGATGGTTTTTAGTTTAACACGTTCTTTTGTAATTCTTTGTAAATGTGGGTTCTACACTTCTAGGGATTCATGAAGCCCTATTGTTGGCAGAGGGGCAGACCTAGGGTTCATCTCTAACAGTGCACCAACAAGCCCTAACTATTGGCCCTTTCGGCAACACCTATGAAGCAGATGCAGTCTGACCCGAAGTAGCGATAGGGGGTTGCAAGAAACACGTGTCTACAACTAGAGGAAATGTAAAGTGGATCAAGGGAAACAACACACAACCACCTAGTTATTTGTTATCTTCCTTAAACCTACTACACAAGTTATATCTCAGATCTAAAACAATATCACAATAGAAGCATATCAAATGTCAAAGAACACAACATCAATAACACATAACACAAGATATGCGTGGTTCACCCTATCTCTAGGGATACATCCACATACTTTTTCTTTATAATATATTAGGTGAAAGCATACAGTTCTATATGCGCTCTTAGCTTGCATATCTCTTTTCTTCTCTCTCTTTCTCTCCCCTCCCTACGCACCCAACTGCAGGGTTGATCTTCGCACCCAATTGAAGATCTTACAATAAAGACCACTCTCACAAAACAATACTTCGCTTTCAATATAAATCTCTCATCAAAACATAATCGAACCCATCCCATGTCCTCTTGACCTTTATTTATACATTACAATAGATCACCAACAACCTTGGGATGAAACATAGGTGTCAAAACCCTAAATCCAAAACCCTACATGTCTAAAACCCTGGGTCAACTTGACCTGTGTTTTCAGGACTTCGCCAACCTGTCTTTCCTTCTTTCCCATGAGGTGCTCCAAAGCACTTATTGACATATTCTATCGCTTACTAAGTTTTCCATGATCCATATTCCTTTTTGATCTGTCATCCTCGATCTCCTCATCCAACGGCTTTCTTTCTCTCCCTTCACTCTGTCTTTTCTTCTCTTTTGCTCACTTCAACTCAGTATCAATCACTATGTCTTCTGCGCAGTTCGCATTTTGTATTTTCTTCCTTAATATTCTCTTGCTTCCATAACCAAGGGTCAACCGGTCCCCAACACTCACATGTGACTCGTCCCGAGGCATTTTAGGTCTGAACCTTCTGTTTCACTTTGACTTCAGACTGTGCAGTGCAGCTTGTGCTTTCTACTCTGTCCCTCCCTACTGTGTGCAAATTTTCTTTTCTATGTATGGTACCCAGTTTCAACTACACCTGGTACCTAGAACCTTCTTCTTATGCTTTTACTGAGAGTTCTGAGGCAGCTGTGTTATCACTGAAATTTCGTCCGCAAATGGTTAAAGGAATCTAGCATCTTCAAACAGTTATAAGGTCACCCATGGACCAAAATTACCACAAAAGCATTTCCAAAAGGTCCAAAACTATACAACCAGTGATAAAATTAAGGTGCGCTATGACTACACAGGGCACGCACGCACATGCGCAAGCCAAAAACACACGAAAAGCGCACATGCACACAATGCGCGACCGTGGTCGCTAAAAGCCGCGCACACCTGAGAACGACGCATTTATGAGATTGGTCAGCCTCCCATCCACTCCTGGTTCAGCTTCCAAGTTGATTTGACATCTAAATCTCGATTGGATCCAACTGGGTGGCTGGTCAAAGACCTAAAAATGCCCTAAACAACCCCTTTTCACACTAAAAATTGGTTCTACAATACCTCAAAGTGGTGCTATAAAACAAGGCCATGGTTGCACTACATTTTCAAGGAATTCATTTGCAAGGTTATGTTTCTACTATTCTCTTGGGGAATCCTCTTTTCTCATCAAGATCATACTAGCATCATTGCATTTGGACAATCCATCTTACCTCTTGAGTGGATTAGCTTGGGATTCTTTCACCATTTCTTTCAAGTTTCAAAGTTGTAAGAAGAGCTTAGTTGTGGGGGTCCAAGATCCCTCCCTTGGAGGAAGAAGGGACCCAAAGTTCTCTTTCTTCTTGGTGTTTTCTTTTCACTAATATAATCCTTGCCATTGGTGACATGAGTCTTGTTTGTTTCTTGTTCTTATGTCCTTATGCTCAATAGTTTAGTTGTTCTTTTATTTTCTAGTTTAATTCTTAGCTTAATCTTTTATGTTTCTTTTTCTAACCCTTTCCTTTACTGTTGTCTTGCTTAGCTAACCCAACTAAGCTTGTAAGCACCTATGTTTTTCTCATTTAGGTGATAAAAGAGGTGCAACAGATTGGCGAATCCACAGGGGAAAGGTATCAATTTCCTACCCCATTTGGGTTTTTCTAGCTCTTCTTTTGGTTTATTTAACCTGCAAGTACCTTAACTGGCCCAAGTCGACCTGCAAAACATTCAATTCAAAGTTGAATTGAGAGAATTCCATTCGAAATTTTCTTCACGGTCGTGTGACAGGTGTGCGTGGGTTTATTGGCCCACAGTCGTGCATCGTGCATATGTGCACCAAAGTTATTGTGTTGTTCAATACCCTCTGCGCACCTGCACCCAAAAGTCTATTTCAGTTTTTGCATTGGCGCTCAGTGCACCTCTCTCTACTCTAAGACCCACGCACGTATGCAGAAAAATACACATTGTAAGCTTTTTTGTGATTTGGGGAAGGCCCCTAGCCTCCTTAAAAATGATTTCATGCATGTTGTAATCTACACCACACTAAGTTCCCTCTCCATATAAAAGGATTAGTCAAAACACATAGGCACTTAGGGGGTTTAAAATCATTATTTCCTCTTTTGCTTTCATTTTGCCACATGGATGGCTTGCTTTGACTAAGGATATAAGTTGGAATCATTTGTAATCACATAAAGCTTGCATTGGGACCAGAAGTTGGATAACAATCGTTTAGTATGCTCTTCTCTCGCGCTTCAAAGCGACCTTGAGAATCAGAAAAAGGTTGTGGGACAATTTCATCTCCCTTAAAAAGACTAAAACCTTTAGGAGAGGACAACAGCCCCCCTCGGGACTCCTCTTAGTTTATTTTT
>JASDQU010028159.1:24604-43644 GCA_032191745.1 Picea mariana | reverse complement strand
TCTCATTAAATGGAGGAAACTACCGGCTGAAGATTCCACTTGGGAAGATGAGTCTTTTATACAGAAGCATCCAGAGTTACTCAAGCATTGCGGACAACACTTGTCTCAAGGGGAGGGGCATGTTAAGCCCTAATATTGGCTCATTACCCCTTAATTGGGGCATATTATATTAGTACTGTTATTTTATTTATGTCAGCTTTAGGCCATTAGTTATAATTATACCTCCTAGTCTCCTATATATACCTAGGAGACATTTTCATTTTGAATCATCTTGTACTTGAACATTTAAGTGGCGTAAAAGGAGGTTGCCCCCTCGAAGAGGCTTATTATCTGAAATTATCTCTTTTTCAAGGCGTTGAGTACTTTTTATGAGGTTTTTCTATGCTATATTGATATTTGGTTTTTAACAAACGCTGAGGCATAAACCAATATTGTGCTAACATAGGCTCCATGGGGGATAGAGTCCTCCCTGTGAGGCTCTAAGAACTCTTGTAGTTTCAGTGCCTTATCCTTTGGGCTTGTGGAGTCATTCTCTCAACCTTTAACCTTTGCAATTTGCTTTGATCTGTGACCTTCAGCTGAAACTAAATGAAAATGAAAACTAGAACTGACAAAATGATGAAAACGATGCTTGTCCAACAAGCTTATTACACACACCTACTCTAATTATTGGGAAACTAAAGCATTCAAGTTACATGAAACAACCAATGTAGCAATTTCATCATTTTTTCAACTGTTTGAAGTTTTGAAATGTGCTTCCTTAAGCACCAGAGATAATTCTTACTTGAAGGCATGGGAAATACACTTTCCATTGAAGAAATCTATGAGCCTAGGCCCATTTTCTGCTTGCAGACAGGCTGCAAATGGATCTTGAAAAACATCATCAATACTTGCCCCTGCAACATTTATTTATGTAAAAAGGAAAAATATTACATTAGGTCCTTTGTCCATTGTTCTTGGTTGTTGTATGGCTTGCTGATTCTTTGATTCATCCTCAATGCATATGGCCTTGATCCACTCCTGGTCATGAGGTGTATTAGGAAAAAGGCTTAGTGATGCTTGTCTTTATTTAATTTCAACCTTTCTCATCTGATCACATGGCATTTGATCTTGGTTGCTTGATGAAACTGAGCTTGTGTCTTCAAGAGGAATAGGGGGTTGATAGGGAATTTCATCACAATTAGAAGTGCTTAGGAAACTAAATTCTTCTATCTTATCTTCTGATTGTGAGGGATATTCATCATAGCTTGGCTTATGGTCCCAATTTCTCAATTTTTCACCCTCTAAAATTAGATTATCATATTTTTCTTCTTTTTCAGTAACAAAAATATGACAAGAGTTTTGAAACAAGCTATTGTTGCTTTGATGGGAAGGGTACTTTTCTGATATAAGGTCTTCAACAGATTGTTCATAGAAATCATATTCATAATCATCATACAAAGGTGAATCAATGACCATTTGACTATTAGTGGCTAAGGGGATTAGTACACTAGCTAGGACAACTGGTTGCTCGGGGAAAACATCCTCATAGTCATCAAAACTTGGAAAATCATGGCACATTGGTTCATTAACAATAGGAGAGACTGATAAGCTATGAATTTGGTCATGACAATATGCAACACTATTCTCATGATAAAATAAATTTTAATCTAAGATGACCTCTTGAATTAAAGAATCGAGAAAAGGAGGAGACAAGGAAATGATGGATTTTCCATATTGATCTTTCTCTTGGGGACCTAGATTTTTACATGAATGATGCATTTGTTCTTCAAATTTAGGAAAATCATTATGAAACTCATCATCTAAGTCCCGATATTTATAATCATCCCCTTCATCATCACTACTAGAAGAATCACTTGCTGAATCTTGAATATATGATGCATACCCCTCACAACAATTCTCAAAAAGTCTTTCAGTTGGATAAATTATCTTGCAATGAGAATAAAAAACATCATGAAAGTCTTTAAAAGAGGAAATACTAGAAGCATGGAGTGTTCTATACCATTGCCTCGCATCGCCTTCCAATGAATACATGAACATTTTCATCAATATATATTCATGATGGATGTCAAGCTACTGCATTAAAGCATGAAATTCATGAACATGCTCAAAAGGGTTGTCATCATCACCTTCATAAAATCTGGGCAACAGATCTTTCCATTCATCAATCTAAGGCACAAGATGTGGATAACCATCTATGGCTGAGAAATTGAGTGGGGAAAACCTCCTGGCCAGGATAGCCTTCATAGCCATTTGATTTTTTTCATCCCCAGTGGAGTCACCAACATATTCTGAACAATGGAGTTGCCATGGTGAATGTGAAGTCTTGAAGGTGTCCAACTTCAGTCACCATCTAAAGCTAGAGTTGTGCAATGCCATTCTTCCCAGGGAGCTTTTCAATCTGCTCAAAGCCGTCCCTGGCAATGAAACCAAAAATGTTAGCACTAGAAGTCACACTTTGACTACTAAAGTGTAAGCTCAGCACCCATAAGAATGTAAAAGATAACTTTGGTTTTGAATAGGTGGATCAACAAGATGGATAAAGAAAGAGAGAGGGCAAAAAACTGTAGATTAGTAGGCTACACCCATTGGCAATGGAGTCACAAACATCCCACTCATCTAAGGCACAAAAGATGCTTAACAAAAAACAAGATTATATGTTGATAGGTGGAAGAAATGAAGAAGGAAAGCATAATATAGAATGTTCAACAAATAAAGATCCTCTCAATTTAATGAATCAACAAATACTTGAATATAAACAATGACTGATGGGAAAAATACAACAGATCCTCTGCTTCTTAGGGATCCATAAATCATTGACAGCCTTTGATCCTCAAGTCTGCAATATACTCACATAAGAAGAAATATAGATAGAAGATTTACAATCTGAAATCACAGCTCTCATGAGTCTCCAATAACAGTAATGCTTACAATCAAAAAATGTCCATAGGCTTACAAATGAACACACATAGGAAAAATGCCTGCTACATCTCTCTCTAGCCTCTCTTGGCTCCTCAATCTCCCTTCTCCAAGAGATATCTCCCTCTTTAAATAGCAAATAGCATCCAAATAACCTAAGGAGGTCGAATCCCATCTCCTCCATTGGATTCTAAGCCTTGGAGATAGGTGACAACAATCAAAGAGACAAAAATCCAACAAACTGTTGATTTTCAGGAATTTGTTGGAAGTCATTAATAAATTGTTTCCACCTCATGCATGAGGCCTTTGCTGGAGCTAAATATTAGGTGCATGTGTCCCTTGACATCTAACTGATCCTTGAGAAGTCATTCGAACCCTCCTTGACATGTGGAAACCTCCCAACACAGTGAATATGAAAACCGTGACCGCTACAGGAAATTAGTATGCAACGCCTACTTCTATATCCGATATTGTTGGAGTTACTTCACAAACACCTAGGATTTATTTTTCCTAAGGTTATTCCTTGTTTATTAGTCATAATTAGTCATTATCCAGTCTCATATATTTTAGGGGAGAATATTCCACCTGGAGAATATTCTCTTTTAGTTGACACTTCAGTTTGACTAGTTAAGTTGAGTTTAGATGTTGCATTGGTTTTGTCACCATGCAACATTGGGATAATCACCAACTCACTACTCTTTGTTCTGTTAGTTAACTAAACACTAGTTGACTAGTTAACTCAGCTAGGTGGTAGTTCACTTCCGTAACTGCCCGAGAGATTAGACTAGGTGGTAGTTTACTCTTGTAACTGCTGGTATGTGTCTAGATCAATGTAAACCACCACTATGGCTCATTAGTTACTCATTTATTCTATATATATTGTAAATTATTCACTCTTTGAGTGTGGAATACGATTAATGAGAATTCTTCCATTCTTTCTATCTTGCTTCTTTTTTCTCAATTTCTCTCTGCAAATATGTGTAGTATTTTCTAGCTAGATCTATTCTGTGCAGGTTCAACACATTTACATGGTATCAGAGCCGATGGAATGCTAAGCAAAAGCTACACCAAATCATTTTTTGCAGGTACAAAAGTTTGAAGACAACAAAAAGATGGATTATTCGCTGGAAATACTTCTCACGCCTCATAACTATTTG
This sequence comes from Picea mariana, assembly GCA_032191745.1. Classification (NCBI taxonomy): domain Eukaryota; kingdom Viridiplantae; phylum Streptophyta; class Pinopsida; order Pinales; family Pinaceae; genus Picea; species Picea mariana. Next base: position 39,568 of record JASDQU010028159.1, on the reverse strand, counting down.
GAATGGAAGCCAAAAATTTTGCTTCTACTAAGATGCAAAGGATTATACCAAATAACCATGGAAATGGAAGTAGAGCTTGATTTCGTTGATGAGAAAAACGATTTTCTCAATAGACAAGAGATGGCCATAGGAAATATCGACATGTCTGTTTCTCCTAAACTTTTCCATCAAGTATATGAAGAATCACAAGGATTAACTCCAAATGAATTATGGACCAGATTGAAGGTTCTATTTGGGAATAGAGAATATTGTGAAGATTTCATGCAAGAGGTCGAATAGATAGAGCCAGAAGAGAATCCTTAAGAAGATCAAGCCTCTTATTATGAAGAGTCTTCTACAAACATATTTGCAGAAATTTGTATTCTATTAATTGAAGATGATGTCTACTCCATTTCAGATTTGTTTTCTGAAATTTATGTGGAAGATATATGGCATGCATCTCAGGAGTCACATGCAGACACTTTTGCATGCACCATGCATGCATATCAGGAGACAAAAAGGGAGTCGCACACATCATACGTCATTATGATATTTTCTGAGCACTATTTGCATAAACTAATTGGATATTTGAATTAATCTCAGGAAAATAACCAATTTCAAAAAACAAATCGTCCGAAACGGAGTCCGGAAATTGAAGTTATAATCGTTTTAAAATCAACAAAATTTCAGCATTTTTCTAGAAATAGCCATACGGTTTTCAAAATTTCATCCAAAATTATTTGGATATTATTCATTACAAGAAGATAAAGTAGATATGTGTGGAAATATCAATGATGCATATACTTCATCAGATCCGTGCAGACATCTACATCTTCAACAAAATCTTCAAAGAGCACAAACTTGCACAATTGTGAGGTCTTATTGGAGTGAAGGACATGGTTGCTTAGCAACTGTCTTTTGTTCCTTACCATTTTTTATTTTATGCATTGTAATTTGAGGGGGGATTTTGTTCCCATGAGGTTTTCCCTCTTTCCTCGTTTAGTTTAGTGTATCTTTTCTATTTGGGTACCTAACATGGCCTCGTAGCCGGGACCCATTCTTTATTTACACCATAGTGATGTTCAGGGGGGGTGTTGGAGTTACTTTAGAAACACCTAGGATTTATTTTTTCTAAGGTTATTCCTTGTTTATTAGTCATAATTAGTCATTATCCAATCTCCTATATTTTAGGGGAGAATATTCCACATGGAGAATATTCTCTTTTAGTTGACACTTCAGTTTGACTAGTTAAGTTGAGTTTATATGTTGCATTGGTTTTGTCACCATGCAACATTGGGATCATCACCAACTAACTACTCTTTGTTCAGTGAGTTAACTGAACACTAGTTGACTAGTTAACTCAGCTAGGTGGAAGTTCACTCCCGTAACTACCCGAGAGACTAGACTAGGTGGTAGTTTACTCTTGTAACTACTGGTGTGTGTCCAATTCAATCTAGACCACCACTATGGCTCATTAGTTACTCATTTATTCTATATATATTATAAATTATTCACTCTTTGAGTGTGGAATATGGTTAATGAAAATTCTTCCATTCTTTCTATCTTGCTTCTTCTTTCTGAATTTATCTCTGCAAATGTGTATAATATTTTCTAGCTAGATCTATTCTGTGCAGGTTCAACACATTTACAAATATCTCTCAAACCAAAACACATTTTGAAAGACTGAGAGAGGTTTTTTTTATTTGGAATGTTATGAACAAAAACCTCCTCCATTTTTCAAAAATACATCCTCAATTGCTCCTAACCCAAGTTTTAAATTAGTGACTCAAAACTGGCAGAATAACTCTGCACAATTTAGCCTCTTCCAGAATACTACGCAACACCTGTAGGTAGCGCCCGACTGTGTTTCTACATGCAATTCGGTAGCATAAATCCATGGGTGCTTTGATGCTTGAACTTGGATATTGGGAATAACCCAATATAGTTTCAATTTTCCCCAAAACAAATAAAAATCCCATAACAATTGTATTGATTTGCCAAAATGAATAATGAAATGTAGATTCTGTTTTCTGTGAAATATTAGGTAGCACTTGTAGGTAGCGCCACTTATGCAATGCTGAGGCATAAACCAATCTTGTGCTAACAAACTCTACACATTTTTTTAATTTATTGAACTAGATTCTGCATTACTGCTTACCCATGCTAATGAAAGTAGTAGGATATGGAACGAAAGGTTCGAGCATTTAAATTTCAAATATATGCAACAACTTAGCAAGCATGGAATGGTTGATGGTCTACCTGACATCCACTTCTCCAAAGGAATTTGCAAGGGATGTGTTCTTGGAAACACCCTCAGAAGAAATTCGACAAAGGAAAGACTCTGAGAGCTTCCTCTCCTTTAGATCTGATCCATAGTGACCTCATGGGCCCTTTTCCGCATCAATTAATCAACAAATCAAGGTACGTGTTCATTTGTGTTGATGATTTCTCACACTTCACATGGATTTTATTTCTTAGGAAAAAATCATAGGTCTTTCAACACCTCAAAGATTTCAAAGCCCTTGTTGAGACACAGTCAGGGAAGAAAATCAAAATCCCGTGAGCTGATAACGGGGGAGAGTATGTCAACCATGAGATCCATAATATTTGTCATGAGGTAGGTATTCAGTTGCAACACATGGTTCCCTATACTCCACAACAAAACAAAGTTGCTGAGCGAAAAAATAGATCTCTAAAAGAGATGGCATATTGCATGCTACATGCAAAGTCACTTCCACAAAGATTATGAGATGAAGCACTTAATTGTGCAACCTAAATCCAAAAAAAATCTCCCCATAGATTTTTCAAGGATAAGACCCCCTATGATGCTTGGAGCAACCTCAAACCGGAAGTGACCCAATTTCATATTTTCGGTTCACGTGCATGGGCCTGGATTCCCTCTGAAAAGAGGAAGGCACTTGATTCACAAAGCATAACGTGTATCTTTGTTGGATACCTCGACGATGTGAAGGGATACAAACTTATTAATGTTTCCTCGGATAGACTCATCATTGAGCGAAGTGTCCAATTTGAGGAAAGTGTCTCGCATGTACCTCAACATTTGCATGCAAACACCTTTGTTCTTCCACCTGTCATAGATGATGAGCATGCACATGCTGACTCTTATTCAGATAAGATTTTTGATTTAGAGGATTCAGATGATCCAGATGCAAAGTCAATACAGTCAGATGCATAGTTAGTGCATGTAGATGCAGATGTAGAGCCAGATTCGAGGCCCAAGTGGGCTTAGACTACTCTTCAGGATGCATGGGATCTTGTTGGGGATCTAGATGATACTAGGAGGACTCGATCTAATTTCGAGGGGCCTCCTCTTGCACCTACTGTGACTGAACCGTTGCCACCCAAACATTTTTTCTTGATTCAGTCTTCAAATTCATAGTATTATGGTGAGGCTGTTGGAAATCCATTTTGAGAATCCGCGATGTAGGAGGAGTACAACTCCCTCCTCAAGAACTAGACTTGGGATATCGTTCCCCTTCCTTCAGGAAATAAACTTGTTAGGTGCAGATGGGTCTACACAACAAAGAACGCAGTGGATGGATAGATTAGCAGATACAAAGCCAGTCTAGTTTCCAAAGGATTTCATCAGGGGCATGGCATTGACTATAATGAGACCTTCGCTCCAATAGCGAAGATGGATTCCATACGTTTTGCACTAGCCATTGCGGAAATGAAGGGATGGGAAGTCCATCAGATGGACGTGAAGAATGCATTTCTTCATGGTGATCTCTCTGAGGAGATCTATATGGAGCAACCCCATGGATTTATGCAGGATTCATCTTTGGTCTGTCGACTGAAGAAATCTATTTATGGCCTCAAGAAGGCTCTGAGGGCATGGTATGCCAAGATGGAATCCTAACTGCTGTCACAAAACTTTCTACATTGTAAATTAGACCGAAATGTTTACATGCTCAGGACGATTGATTCACTTATACTCCTAGTTCTGTATGTTGATGATTTGTTGATCACCGGTTGCTCGACTCCAACGATTGCTGCAGTCAAGAGGATTCTGCATGATAGTTTCTTGATGACGAACATGGGTCCACTACATTTCTTCCTTGGACTCGAGATCATTCAGGATGCATCAAGCATCAAACTGTCTCAGGCCAAGTATGTACGAGATTTCACATGACAGATTGCAAGTATGCCCCGACTCCTTTCCTATCAGGAGTCAGACTTGAGCAAGGCGGGGACACTCCACTGATTGACAACACACTGTACATATAGCTAGTGGGGATCTTGTTGTATCTCACACACTCCAAACCAAACCTCTCCTATGTAGTTGGCCTAGTCTCTAGGTTCATGGAAGAGCCACATGAGCTACATTAAAAGGCTGCAAAGAATATCCTTCGATACGTACAGGGCACCATCACCTTTGGGATTCACTATTCAACAGACTCTACATTGGACCTCATCCGGTTCACTGATTCTGATTGGGATGGAGATAACATTGATCACAAGTCCACATATGGTTACTCACTCAGTTTTGGTTTTGGGCCTATCTGTTGGTCAAGAAAGAAGCATGCTGCTATTTCTCTATCTTCAGCCGAGGCAGAGTACAAAGGGATAGTTAACATAACCATTCAAGCTATGTGGCTACAACATTTTTTCACTGAGTTAGGCATTCAGTTTCATCGGCCGATCGTCATCTTGTGTGACAACCAGAGCACTCTAAAGTTCTGCAGTGATCTAGTTCAGAGGCATCAGATGAAGCACATCGAGATCCACATGCGCTACATCTGGGACTTAGTACACAAGGGGATCATCGACCTGCAATTTTTTCCTTTAGTAGAACAAAATGCAGACATCTTCACCCCGACCTTCACTGAGTAGAAGTTCCATTCTCTGTGCAGTCATCTTGGAGTGAAGGACACAATTGCCTAGAAACTGTCAATTCTTATTTTTTACATACATTGTACTTTGACCAGGGGGGGCTTTCCCATGGGATTTTCCCTCTTTCTTTGCTTTATTTCAGTGCAACTTTTGTATTTTGGTACCTAACATGACCTCGTTGCTAGGATCCATTTTTTATTTTCACCATAGTGATTTTCATGGGGGGTGTTGGAGTTACTTCACACACACCTAGGATTTCTTTTTCCTAAGGTTTTTCCTATGTTTATTAGTCAGTATTCAATCTCCTATATTTTAGGAAGAATATTCTCTTCAGTTTTCACTTCAATTTGATCTGTTGAGTGGAGTCTAGATGCTACATTGGTATTATCACCATGCAACATTGGGATTATCACCAGCTAATGCACATTGTCCTTGGGATCATCACTATACTAGCGCATTACCCATGATTCCTTGATCTCCTCCTCACTTCACTTTGTTTCAGTCAGTTAACTGAAGACTGATAGACTAGTTAACTCAACTAGGTGGCAATTCACTCGCATAACTTCCCAAGAGACTATACTAGTTGGCAGTTTACACCCATAACTATTGGTGCATGTCCAGATCACTCTAGACCACCACTATGACACATTGGATTCTCCTCCGGTGCGCATTGGTTGAGTTATACAGAGTATATCATTTGTAAATTATCATTCATTCATTTGGTTAATGAGAATTCTTCCATTCTTTCTCTCCTGCTTCTCTTTTCTTCTATTTTCTCTGCAATTGTGTATGTCAATTCCCAACTAGATCTATTCTGTGCAGGTTCAACACATTTACATGTCATGACATTGGTGGAATGAATTATGCGCAAGTGACTGACGGAGGGTGAGACCATGACCATATGTCCTAAAAATCTCCAGGACGTCCAGAGATTGTTGCATAGGGATGTTCGGAGTACAAAGTAGTAGATCTTATGCAAGGGAGATACGGAAATGACCAGCCACAACATGAAGGGGAGTGTAGGCGTCGATCACAAGGCAGGTCGACACGCGGAGGGGGAGGGAGGCACGTGGTGAAACCATGAGGATGTCCAAGGGGAGTATGTGCACATGATAATTTGTTTAGAAGGAGTGGCCGAAATAATGCATATTGCTTAGGGGATAGACACATAACTAAGTAAGGAGTTTAGCCTTAGCTGCCCAGTAGAAAACGATTTTTCTTCTTTGGCGAGAGAGTCGGATATGGTGTTCTGAGATCTATACACATGATAATATAAGACTTTTTCGAATTTGTGTTCTAGGTCTTTGATTTAGAGTAGAGTTCTAGCAATACTGGGATGCGTGGTCTTGAGAGTTTGACGAAGTCCCCTTATGATCAGATCAGAGTCGCCAATAACCGTGAGCCTTAGAGATCTATTCTCTCAAATAAGGCGAAGTCCCATGAATACTGCAAGGACCTTTGCATGGTTATTAATAGTTTTTCTTAATCCCCAAGCAAATTCCATAACCTTGTTTCCTTCGGAGTCAAAGACAACTCCCCCACACCTGTCGCCCATATAAGTCAACATGTATTTACTAATAATAACCAATAATAATTATCATCACTATCGATGACATTGAGTTATAATAAGTTTTGCCACCTTAAATAAAATAAAATAAACAAAATTATTATTTTTAAATATATTACTTACAAAAATTCAAAGCAAAATGAAAAAATATCATCTCAATGAAACGAAAAACGAAATTAGTTTAGCAGTGAAACTTATTTACTTCGAATTAGTCAATTTTCATGATTATTGAATTCGTCAACTTCATCAAGATAATCATATGATGGAAATTGAAACTATCCATGATAAAGTAGGACGACTACCAACCCATACCTTGGTAAATTGTGGTGAGTAAAAAATTCCAAGTATTCTTAGAAACGTGGATGAGAAGAGAGGACCCATTTGTGTGGGAGGTTACATTGTTTGACCTTTTCAAGTTTAATGATGAAAATTTGAGAATATGAGGAAGTCAAATGTGAGTTTTCTTTACTTAGAAATGTCTTCAAAAGTAAAAGTCTTCCTCAATTTTGAGTTTTGTGTGGTTAAAGAGCGCATCTATGGAAGAAAAGTTTTCAAAGTAAAATTATGGTTTGTATTATTTTGAATGATTTCTATTGTTATTTTTATACGAAATAAAAGTTTTCAAAGCAAAATTATGGTTTGTATTATTTTGAATGATTATTATTATTATTTTTTATACTAAAGAAAAGTTTTCAAACCAAAAGTATGGTTTGTATTATTTTGAATAATTTCTAAAGTAATTATATTATTATTTTTTTATTTTTAGTGAAGTTATTTATTTATTTATTTATTTTTAATTTTTTTTATTATTTTTTTTTGTTTTTAATAAAATGAAAATTTTATTTCCTTTTACTTTTTTAGTTTTTTCTAAAACAAATATTTTTTTTTATTAGGATTGAGGTTGGTGTTAATAAAATTATCATCTGAAGTTTTTTCATTGATTTTCCAGGATCCCTTATCCATTTCCACTCCATTTTTTGAGAGTCAGTTTGCTTCTTGATTCTACTACCTGTAAACATAAGTAAAAACGAGGTGAAAAAAAAAAACTTGATATTTTTTTGTCTCTTGAAAAAATGGTTCGAGAATATAATTTTGTAGAGAAAATATCCCATCCAATTTATAGTGAGTAGAAGATTGCCATAATATATGTGCTAGTAATGTTACATTAACTTTGAATACTAATAGTTTAGAGGTTATTGTGGTTGCTATGAAAAGTAGGCTTTATTTCAATAATAAAGATAGTGGAGAGCATTGTCTAAAGGAAGTTAATACTTTGTGTTATGACTCAAACTTGTTTTGCATGGTTGCCTTCATGAAGAATGTGTTAGCCATGTAACCATTTCTTTGTTTTTTAAGATAATAATAATGCAATATCTATTTAAAACAAGCTTGTTGTGTATGACAAAAGTAGTGGAGACACAAGTCAATATTTTGTTTCATAACTCAAACTTTTTTTTTTTTTAAACTAGTTGTTTGTATTACTTTTCATGAAGAAAAATTATATAACTATTTCTTTGTTTTTTAAGATAATAATAAAGCATTTTTTTTTCCAATAGAAAATTGCACATTATATTGATAATAATATAATCTTTTTACATATACTGATACTTCGTTGATGTGGCATATAGTCCACTCTGGTCAGTCAATGATCACAGATGACAAACCTTATAATCTCATCTAAGAAGAAACAAAAAAGTCTATACTTTCATAAAAAATAGACCCTCTATCAAAAAGATGAATATACAAAAAAACAAAAAAAAAAACCATATAGGCATAGCGACGAAGAGAGACAACAAGAAAATTAAACTACAGATTTATGAACTATGATGGTCCCTCATGTCCCTCCACCCAAAGGTTATATGCAATTCTCCCTCGGCACTTGTGGAGAGCCTTCTTTGATAGATGCTCTACTTGTTTGTTTGCTTCCCTGTATATGTGCTCGAAGGAAATAGATTTGAAAAGTGGATAGATTTCTTCTATTCTTTCCTTCCACGCATCTAGATTTGCCACCCTTAGTTCACCTTTCCTATTGATCCAATCAATGACTATCCTGGAGTCCCCCAAAACATGTAAATTAGATACTGACAGTCTAACTGCAAGAGTTATAGTAGCCCATGCTCCCATAAGTTTCTCTCTGGTATTTGTTCCATTCCCACAGTTTAATATCCATCTGTACTCTCTAAAATAATCAATCTTTATGACACCACTCGCTCCACTTAGAAGACCATTGTGTTGTGCAGCCCCATCAAACCAAGCAAGTGTTTTATCTACATGATAGGAATAATCAATGAATCGAGGAATGCTATCTTGTAGTGAATTATTTGATACACCCATAACACTCCTTGCTAGATAAACTATTTTTTGCATTGATGGCGTCTTTTCTTCAAAGATAAACCTATTCCTATCTATCCAAAGAAACCAACAGATCTAAGTCGACAGATCATTCATGTTTGAATTCTGAATATCCCAATCTCTGAGGAGATCTATATGGAGCAGCCCCATGGATTTATGCAGGATTCATCTTTGGTCGATTGACTGAAGAAATCTATTTATGGCCTTAAGAAGGCTCTGAGGGCATGGTATGCCAAGATGGAATCCTACCTATTGTCATCGAACTTTGTACATTGTAAATCAGACCTGAATGTTTACATTCTCAGGACGACTGATTCACTTATACTCCTAGTTCTGTATGTTGATGATTTGTTGATCACCGGTTGCTCAACTCCAACGATTGCTGCAGTCCAGAGGATTCTGCATGACAGGTTCTTGATGATGAACATGGGTCCACTACATTTCTTCCTTGGACTCAAGATCATTCAGGATGCATCAAGCATCAAACTGTCTCAGGCCAAGTATGCACGAGATTTCACATGACAGACTGCAAGTATGCCCCGACTCCTTTCCTATCAGGAGTCAGACTTGAGCATGGCGGGGACACTCCAATGATTGACAACACATTGTACATACAGCTAGTGGGGATCTTGTTGTATCTCACACACTCCAGACCAGACCTCTCCTATGTAGTTGGCGTAGTCTCTAGGTTCATGCAAGAGCCACATGAGCTACATTAAAAGGCTGCAAAGAATATCCTTTGATACGTACAGGGCGCCATCACCTTTGGGATTCACTATTCAACAGACTCTACATTGGACCTCATCGAGTTCACTGATTCTGATTAGGATGGTGATAACATTGATTGCAAGTCCACATATGGTTATTCACTCAGTCTTGGTTTTGGTCCTATCATTTGGTCGAGAAAGAAGCACCCTGCTATTTCTCTATCTTCAGCCGAGGCAGAGTACAAATGGGTAGTTAACATAACCATTAAGGCTATGTGCCTACAACATTTTTTCACTGAGCTGGGAATTCAGTTTCATCGACTGATCGTCATCTTGTGTGACAACCAAAGCACTCTGAAGTTTTGTAATGATCTAGTTCAGAGGCATCAGATGAAGCACATCGAGATCCACATGCACTACATCTGAGACTTAGTACACGAGGGGATCATCGACCTGCAGTTTTTTCCTTTAGTAGAACAAAATGCATACATCTTCACCTCGACCTTCACTGAGTAGAAGTTCCATTCTCTGTGCAGTCGTCTTGGAGTGAAGGACACAATTGCCTAGCAACTGTCAATTCTTGTTTTTTACATACATTGTACTTTGAGGGGGGGGGGTCGGGGGGGTTTCCCATGGGATTTTCCCTCTTTCCTCGCTTTATTTCAATGTATCTTTTGTATTTTGGTACCTAACATGGCCTCATTGCCAGGACCCATTCTTTATTTTCACCATAGTGATTTTCATGGGGGGTGTTGGAGTTACTTCACACACACCTAGGATTTCTTTTTCCTAAGGTTTTTCCTATGTTTATTAGTCAGTATTTAGTCTCCTATATTTTAGGAAGAATATTCCTATAGGGAGAATATTCTCTTCAGTTTTCACTTCAATTTGATCTGTTGAGTGGAGTCTAGATGCTACATTGGGATTATCACCATGCAACATTGAGATCATCACCAGCTAATGCGCATTGTTCTTGGGATCATCACTAGACTAGCACATTACCCATGATTCCTTGATCTCCTCCTCACTTCACTTTGTTTCAGTCAGTTAACTGAAGACTGATAGACTAGTTAACTCAACTAGGAGGAAATTCACTCGCGTAACTGCCCGAGAGACTAGACTAGGTGGAAGTTTACTCTCGTAATTGTTGGTGTGTGTCCAGATCACTCTAGACCACCACTATGATGCATTGGCTTCTGCTCCAGTGCGCATTGGTTGAGTTATACAGAGTATATCATGTGTAAATTATCATTCATTCATTTGGTTAATGAGAATTCTTCCATTCTTTCTTTCCTGCTTCTCTTTTCTTCTATTTTCTCTGCAACTGTGTATGTCAATTCCCAGCTAGATCTATTCTGTGCAAGTTCAACACATTTACATGTCATGATGTTGGTGGAATGAATTTTGCGCGAGTGGTTGACATAGGGTGAGGCCATGGCCGTATGTCCTAAAAATCTCCAAGACGTGCAGATATTGTTGCATAGGGATGTTCGAAGTACAAAGCAGTAGATCTTATGGAAGGGAGATACGGAAATGACCGGCCGCAACATGAAGGGGAGTGTAGGTGTCAATCACAAGGCAGGTCGACACACAGAGGGGGAGGGAGGCATGTGGTGAAACCATGAGGATGTCCAAGGGGAGGATGCACAAACGATAATTTGTTCAGAAGGAGTGGCCGAAACAATGCATATTGCTTAGGGGATAGACACATAACTAAGTAAGGAGTTTAGCCTTAGCTGCCTGGTAGCAAACGATTTTTCTTCTTTGGCGAGAGAGTCAGCTATGGTGTTCTGAGATCTATACACATGATAATAGAAGACTTTTTCGAATTTGTGTTCCAGGTCTTTGATTCAGAGTAGAGTTCTGGCAATATTGGGATGTGTGGTCTTGAGAGTTTGACGAAGTCCCCTTATAATCAGATCAGAGTCGCCAATAACCATGAGCCTTGGAGATCTATTCTCTCGAATAAGGCGAAGTCCCATGAATACTGCAAGGACCTTTGCATGGTTATTAGTAGTTTTCCCTAATCCCCAAGCAAATTCCATAACCTTGTTTCCTTCGGAGTCAAAGACAACTCCCCCACACCTGTCGCCCATATAAATCAACATGTATTTACTAACAATAACCAATAATAATTATCATCACTATCAATGACATTGAATTATAATAAGTTTTACCACCTTAAATAAAATGAAATGAAATGAAAAGAGCCGAACATACCAAAATTATTATTTTTAAATATATTACTTACAAAAATTCAAAGTAAAATATTTACTCCGAATTTTTCATGATTATTGAATTCGTCAATTTCATCAAGATAATCATATGATGGAAATTGAAACTATGCATGATAAAGTAGAACGACTACCAACCCATACCATGATGGTAAATTGTGGTGAGTCAAAAATTCCATGTATTCGAGGACCCATTTGTGTGGGAGGTTACATTGTTTGACCTTTTCAAGTTTACTAATGAGTATTTGAGAATATGAGGAAGTCAAATGTGAGTTTTCTTTACTTAGAAATGTCTTCAAAAGTAAAAGTCTTCCTCAATTTTGAGTTTTGTGTGGTTAAAGAGCGCATCTATGGAAGAAAAGTTTTCAAAGTAAAATTGTGGTTTGTATTATTTTGAATGATTTCTATTATTATTTTTATAAGAAATAAAAGTTTTCAAAGCAAAATTATGGTTTGTACTATTTTGAATGATTATTATTATTATTTTTTATACTAAAGAAAAGTTTTCAAACCAAAAGTATGGTTTGTATTATTTTGAATAATTTATGATTATTATTATTTTTTATATTAAAGAAAAGTTTTCAAATCAAAAATATGGTTTGTATTATTTTGAATAATTTCTAAAATATTTATATTATTATATTTTTATTTTTAGTAAAGTTATTTATTTATTTATTTTATTTATTATTTTTTTTTATTATTATTTTTGTTTTTAATAAAATGAAAATTTTATTTTCTTTTATTTTTTTTAGTTTTTTCTAAAAAAAAATATTTTTTTTATGATCGAGATTGGAGTTAACAAAATTATCATCTCAAGACACTACCTTTTTGAAATTTTCAACTATAACCCAAATAAAGTGTGTTGATAATTGAATAGAAAAAAGTCTAATAACCTTCCATCAATCTACCACCATATCACATCACATCTCGACACACATATATTAATACAATTATTAACAAGGGCTATGTACTAGTTAGTTCATATTGTTTTAAGTTTGTGAAACTTATACTTTACTTATACGTGGATTATGTTCATAAGAATGTGTTATTAATGGTTTTTCTTTTAAGGAAAAAAAGTTGGTAATTTTATTACTAACAGAATAAAATTACATCTTTTACATTCAAGAGNGAGTTTTTAGAAAAAAAAAAAAAGGAATATTGATGAGAGGGTTCAAAGATTTACAATATAAAGTTTTTTTAAAGAAGTTGATTAAAAAAGATCTGTGTCTTATAAAGAGCCAACATATAATGGGATTCTCGCCCCACCATTACAATTTTAGAAAAAGAGCATTAGATAATAGGTATGATAGAAGCATCGACAAACAACAAAAAAACAAGAAGAAACTATTATTCATATTTGGATCCAAGGTGGGTAAAAATATTTAGGGAGTGATTTGAGGCTTTTTCATTGATTTTCCAGGATCCCCTATCCATTTCCACTCCATCTTTTGAGAGTCAGTTTGTTTCCTGGTTCTACTGCTCGTAAACATAAGTAAAAATGAGGTGAATAAAAAAAAACTTGCTATTTTTTTATCTCTTGAAAAAATGGTTCGAAAATATAATTTTGTAGAGAAAACATCCCATCCAATTTATAGTGAGTAGAAGATTGCCATAATATATGTGCTAGTAATGTTACCATTAACTTTGAATACTAATAGTTTAGAGGTTATTGTGGTTACTATGAAAAGTAGACTTTATTTCAATAATAGAGGTAGTGGAGAGCATTGTCTAAAGGAAGTTAATACTTTGTGTTATGACTCAAACTTGTTTTGCATGGTTGCCATTCATTAAGAATATGTGTTAGCCATGTAACCATTTCTTTGTTTTTTAAGATAATAATAATACAGTTTCTATTTAAAACAAGGTTGTTGTGTATGACAAAAGTAGTGGAGACACAAGTCAATATTTTGTTTCATAACTCATTTTTTTTTTTTTAAACTAGTTGTTTGTATTACCTTTCATGAAGAAAAATAATATAACTATTTCTTTGTTTTTTAAGATAATAATAAAGCATTTTTTTTTTCCGAATAGAAAATTGCACATTATATTGATAATAATATAATCTTTTTACATATACTGATACTTCGCTGACATGGCATATAGTCCACTCTGGTTAGTCAATGATCACAGATGACAAACCTTATAATCTCATCTAAGAAGAAACAAAAAAGTCTATACTTTCATCAAAAAAATACCCTCTATCAAAAAGATGGATATACAAAAAAACAAAAAAAAACCCATATAGGCATAGCGACGAAGAGAGACAGCAAAAAAATTAAACTACAGATTTATGAACTGTGATGGTCCCTCATGTCCCTCCACCCAAAGGTTATATGCAATTCTCCCTCGGCAGTTGTGGAGAGCCTTCTTTGATAGATGATCTGGTTGTTTGTTTGCTTCCCTATATATGTGCTCGAAGGAAATAGATTTGAAAAGTGGATAGATTTCTTCTATTCTTTCCTTCCACGCATCCATATTTGCCACCCTTAGTTCACCTTTCCTATTGAGCCAATCAATGACTATCTTGTAGTCCCCCAAAACATGTAAATCAGATATTGACAGTCTAACTGCAAGAGTTATAGTAGCCCATGCTCCCATAAGTTTTGCTTTGGTATTTGTTCCATTCCCACAGTTTAATATCCATCTGTACTCTCTAAAATAATCAATCTTTATGACACCACCCGCTCCTCTTAGAAGACCATTGTGTTGTGCAACCCCTTCAAACCAAGAAAGTGTTTTATCTACATGATAGGAATAATCAATGAATCGAGGAATGCTATCTTGTAGTGAATTATTTGATACACCCATAACACTCCTTGCTAGATAAACTATTCTTTGCATTGATGGCGTCTTTTCTTCAAAGATAAACTTATTCCTATCTATCCAAATAAACCAACAGATGTAAGTCAACAGAGCATTCATGTTTGAATTCTGAATATCCCAATTTTTGAAGGATTTTGTCACAATGTTTCCATTCCATCCATAAGCTAAGTTTAGAGCCTTTTTTACTTCCTCCCAAACTGTCAGGGTAAAGGAGCAATTTACAAAAAGATGTTTTGTAGATTTTTCCAGGTTAATATTTTATTTTCTACTAAAAGCCAAATGAAAAGCTTTATCGTCAATGGGAAATCCCACTTCCATAATTTTCTCCTCCATCCCCCAAGATTGTAATTCCACAGAGATTTTGATAATTCTTCGTAAACGTTTTTGGCAGAGATAAATCTAGACTTATCACCTTCCATAATAATAAAGCAATTGCTATTTAAAAAAG
>JASDQU010028158.1:24692-36728 GCA_032191745.1 Picea mariana | reverse complement strand
AATTTATTTATGCATTCAGAAGATGCAATTTAAACAATAAAAGATAGTTATTTTGTCTAGATTTATGTCTGCCAAAAAAACAAAAGGTATAACCTTTAGCCAAGGCCTTTAAGATTTATATTAGTGATTTTGACAGATAATAATACTTTCATGCTATTTTCATATTTTGTTTAAAGATTATTGAGGTTGAATATGTTCTTTGATTATTTGACATATTGGAAAATATTTACACACTCTACAAAGGTAACTTATCTATGCAACTTAGTCTCTTCATTCGTTCTTATATCTATTCAAATAATATTAATAGTATGTTCATTATTGCTTACTGAGGTTCACCATCTTCTATATTGTAGTGTAGACAATATTTTTATTTACATTTTGGATATGCCTTACTTAGTTTCTTAAATGGATGACTTGCTTGTTCTTTTTCTTGGCATCCTTCTTCTAGTGACTTAGATTAATCTTTGGATGTAGCTTTCAACACTTATCTTCATTATGATCATTGATATTACAATGGTTGTGGTGGTTTTGTAGATCCTTGCACTAAGGTGTAGTGGTTGTTGTCTTATTAACCTTTCCATTCCACTTATTAATTGCCATGATGGTTTTTTACTTAGAACCACTTGGTTGTCCTCTCTTCTTATACATCGCCAAATATCGTGCTTCCATACTTTCCTCATCAACATCCCTAATTTTAAAGTGAATCACTTGCCTCCTTATGTGATTATGGATATCATCTAAATACTTGAGGAATACATCGAGGTTATTGGGAGATATTCCCAACATAATGGCTTGTTTCTAGAAGAAAAATACATGCCCATCAAGAAAGAAGAAGTATCTTTCAAAGATCCAATGCTACATTTGTGACGAGTTTGGTCACTATGCTAGAGATTTCCTCAAAGGAAAATAAAAGAAAGACAACATTCATAGATAACTGATGAACATCCACAGAAGAAGACTAAATGTGGCGATGATTATTTCTACTAAATACATCAAGAGAATCTCTACAAATCTCACTGTAAGTATAATTTACTTATTTTGATCATTTTTCTTTTGTATTGGACCATTTTCCTTGATACGGGAGTCCATTTTCTTTTTGGTTTGGTTATTATGTTATTATAGGAGGCCATTGTGGTTATTATCCCTAGATGGGAGGCCATCTTGGTTATTATCCTAGTACGAGAGGCCAAACTTCTTATCTTTGTTAGAAGGGCCATTATCCTTGGTATGAGAAACCCTAGTTCTAGGTTAGGAATAAGAAATGTATGACAACAAGAACAACACACTTGAAAGTACTCAGAGGCAGTCATACTTTAGAGGGAGTTAGAATTTAGAGGGAGTCATTGATCAGGAAGAAGCCATCTTGGTTTCATGACACTTTGCAGGATGCAAAGGGAACATACATAAGCCTGGTCCGAGGATTCTCTCAGACAGAGGGAGTTGACTTCAAAGTTTGAGATGAAGGCTATTGCATGACTTCATCAGAGACATGGTGCAGGAAGGAGTAGTGGTGATCCATCAATTATCCACGGATGAGAATATAGTCAACATTTTCACTAAGCCTGTGTCTGGGACAAGCTTGGCAGGAATGAAAATGTTTCCTTGGGGGAGTATTGATGATTGCAGCATTGTTTTGATATCCCAATATTGATCACATGGAATTGATCATGTGGGAATAGGCCAATATGTAATATTCGTCGAATTGCAAATTCGAGTTATTGTTAGATATCCTATGTGTAAATTGCATTGGGCCTTGAAACTCTCACGAGTAGGTGAGTAATCCAGATAAGCATTGGCTTGACTGTATCTCTAAACTGGGTTGTAGACCATGGGAGATAGGGAACTTCTACATAAGCCTTGAAACCCCTAGTTCTAGGTTAGGAATAAGAAATGTATGACAACAAGAATAAACAGACTTGAAAGTACTCAGAGGCAGTCATACTTTAGAGGGAGTTAGAATTTAGAGGGAGTCATTGATCAGGAAGAAGCCATCTTGGTTTCATGACACTTTGCAGGATGCAAAGGGAATATACATAATCATGGTCTGAGGATTCTCTCAGATAGAGGGAGTTGACTTCAAAATTTGAGATGAAGGCTATTGCATGACTTCATCAGAGACATGGTGCRGGAAGGAGTAGTGGBGATCCATCRATTATCCACAGATGAGAATATAGTCAACATTTTCACTAAGCCTATGTCTGGGACAAGCYTGGCAGGAATGAAAATGTTTCCTTGGRGGAGTATTGATGATTGCARCATTGTTTCRATATCCCAATATTGATCACATGGAATTKATCATGTGGGAATAGGCCCATATGTAATATTCRTCGKAYTGCAAAYTCRAGTTATTGTTAGATMTCMTATGTGTAAATTGYATTGRGCCTTGAAACTCTCACRAGTAGGTGAGTAATYCTGATAAGCATTGGGTCGACTGTATCTCTAAACTGGGCTGCAGACCATGGGAGATAGGGAACTTCTACATAAGCCTTGAAACCCCTAGTTCTAGGTTAGGAATAAGAAATGTATGACAACAAGAACAACAGACTTGAAACTACTCAGAGGCAGTCATACTTTACAGGGAGTTAGAATTTAGAGGGAGTCATTGATCAGGAAGAAGCCATCTTGGTTTCATGACACTTTGCAGGATGCAAAGGGAATATACATAATCATGGTCTGAGGATTCTCTCAGATAGAGGGAGTTGACTTCAAAATTTGAGATGAAGGCTATTGCATGACTTCATCAGAGACATGGTGCAGGAAGGAGTAGTGGGGATCCATCAATTATCCACAGATGAGAATATAGTCAACATTTTCACTAAGCCTATGTCTGGGACAAGCTTGGCAGGAATGAAAATGTTTCCTTGGGGGAGTATTGATTATTGCAGCATTGTTTCAATATCCCAATATTGATCACATGGAATTGATCGTGTGGGAATAGGCCCATATGTAATATTCGTCGGACTGCAAATTCGAGTTATTGTGAGATCTCCTATGTGTAAATTGCATTGGGCCTTGAAACTCTCACGAGTAGGTGAGTAATCCTAAGAAGCACTGGTTCAACTGTATCTCCGAACTGGCTACAGACCATGGGAGATAGGGAACTTCTACATCCAAAGTAGATGTACCCCGACATGGTCTTCGACGGACTGAAGACTTGAGGTGCAATTCCACGTGTCCAATAGCATCGAGATGAATCCATTCACGAAGTGGTCCTATGAGAGGATCACCATGATGTGTTTGTGTCCACGATGTGGTCATAATTATTGGCATGGGACAAGAACGACGCGGGGTACTAGACACATGGTGGTGGAGATGGATCATCAATATAGCTAAATGAGGCTCATGGATATTGTGATATTTTCTATGACAAAAGAATACCAAAAACAAGTGCGGCGATATGTTTTGATGCCAGATTGCTACCATGTGATGTTAATAGTGATGATGATACTCGTGCCTTGATTTATGATGATGCTACATGTAGAATAGTCTACAAGACCATGTGAAGCTTTCCCATGCCATGTGAAGATGAATGGATGTGTTCTAGACCATGAATACCTCCCTAGCTAAGAGCGAGTGTTGATATTATGGTAGTTGCAGGAGGTATTAACCTCCATATGTAATCTGTGTCTAGAATAGAATATTTCGGAAGCAAGAGAAACCCTAAAAAGATGTGTGAAAACCTAGAAGACATGTCGACTCAGAAAAATATATCATATTAAGGTATTATCCTCGAGGAAGACAAGTTGGCCTCACATGAAAAATATAAAAATAAAATATAATTACAAGAAAATCAGGTCGAACCAGCCATAAAAGTCATTGGCCAGATTATTCCAAATAGAGGACATCTTGGCTCATTTGTTCACTCACTCTCACTCAGGAAATCAGAAATAGTGCGCAAGTTTGGAGGAGGAGGAGTTGCAGTTGTACGGTTTTATCTTGTTCAGTATTTCTGGTACATTCTCTTGTGCACTACCCTTAGATAAGTTGCACTCTCTTGGTCATCTGTTGGTTCTGGTGTGGCTTCTCGTAATCATTCTTTATGTCAAAGTTTAAGGTGTTCGGGGGTGGCTTTATGCCTATGGATGGGTGACAATGGTGTAGCATTGTCTATGGTGAAACGAGCACATCTACATTATTCTAACATTATGACCTACTACAACAAAATCTAAAAAAAAAATTATCTTCAATCTTTAAATTAAAAATAATTAGAATGTTAAAACAAATCACTAAATTTTTTATTAAATTTTAAAAATAAGATACGAAATTAAAATTGATCGGTTTGGAAAGTGATCATTATTATAATCATATTTTTTATTTTTATATTTTAGAATTGATTAATTAATAGCTAAGAGAGAAGATAACAGTTAGTAATGAATAAATTATTAGAAATAGTGGTTAAGATTAGGTATTTAATAATGATACATTTATTTGATTTTAAAAATTAAAAATAAAAAAGAGTAGGAGATTAGGTAGTTAAAAGGTTTCAATTATGAAGTGTTAAAAGGGGGAGAAGAGGTAGTTGAGGTTATTATTGTAAAACAAATCTAAATTTATTTATTCTAAAATCAAGTTGTATATTTTTTTGCTCTAAAGCCTACATCTAACCGTACATTTACTCCATAGTGATATTTATTCTTGTAAACTAGATTAACCAATATAAATCTAAATTTATTTATTCTAAAATCTCATCTATTACATGAGTGGCCTAATTACAACGGGCATCTCCTCTATTAAAGGCAATTACACATCTACCCCATACTCCATTATCATTTTCATTTTCAATTTTCATTTCCATTTTCATTTTCTATTTTCATTTTCAGTTATCAGAAGCTATCAGTGATCTGAACAGGTTAGTAACTTGTAAACTTGGTCATTTTCATTTTCTATAGCCTCTGAACAGGTTAGTTATCAGAAGCTATCAGTGATATATTTTCATTTTTGTAAACTTGGTTAACTAGTATAAATCTAAATTTATTTACTTTAAAGTAGATTTGTATTTTTTTCAATCTAAAGTGGACATAGTAAATATATTTATTCTTGTAAACAAATCTAAATTTATTTATTCTAAAATCAAGTTGTATTTTGTTTTTGCTCTAAAGCGGACATTTAACCTTAGTGATATTTATTCTTGTAAACTAGATTAACCAATATAAATCTAAATTTATTTATTCTAAAATCACTTGTATTTTTTTCACATTAGAGCCGAAATCTCCTTTATTATACAATACAAGCTGCCCAATTACAGCCGGCATATCCTCTATTAAAGACAATTACACATCTGCCCCATACTCCATTATCATTTTCAATTTTCATTTTCATTTTCTATTATCAGAAGCTATCAGTAATCTGAACAGGTTAGTAACAGTCCCTCATTTCAGTATAGCGTTCAAATACAGAAATGGAAGGAGAAAGCCCAGAAGAACGACGTGGAGAACAGAGAAGGACGGATGATAGCACAACTTCAAATCCCTCGCCAATATCGCTTGGCAGAAATGATGAGTCAAATCCCTCGCCATTATCGCCCGGCAGAAATGATGAGAATGGCAGCAGGAAAAGAAGAAATGATGAGAATGGCAGAAGGAGAAGAATGTCGCCCAACAGAAATGATGAGAATGGCAGCAGAAGGAGAAGAACAACTCGTATTCGTATCGGAGGACCTATTCGTGATGCTCCAGCTGCTGATATTATAGAACACGTAATCGTGATTCTTCCAGGGCTGACAGAAGAAGTTCCCTCTGTGTCGAGCGGACAGAACCGYCGTCGAGCAGATAGAGCCGCGGTGGAGCMCTTACATCACATACADATTTCAGAGGATCATATCAGGAACACTGGTTCCTGCCCAGTTTGTCTTAKGGATTTTAAATTGRGTGAGGAGGCATGTCACTTGCATTGTGGCCATATCCACCACCCTACTTGCATTTTAAGATGGCTGGAATCGGGGAATACATGTCCACTCTGCCGATTTCAAGTGCCCCTCTGATTACAATACTGTTATGTTTTATGTTTTCTGGATTCTAATAATTCTGGAACAACTCATATCATATGATTATGTTACATTGATATCATTTTTCTTTGGTTAAACAATAAAAGATAGATATTTTGTCTAGATTTATGTCTGCCAAAAGAACCAAAAGATATAACCTTTAGCCAAGGTCTTTAAGATTTATACTAGTGATTTTGACATATAATAATACTTTCATGCTATTTTCATATTTTGTTTAGATGATTGAGGTTGAATATGTTCTTTGATTATTTGTCATTTTGGAAAATATTTCCACACTCTACAAAGGTAACTTATCTATGCAACTTATTTCTTCATTAGTTCTTATATCTATTCAAATAATATTAATAGTATGTTCATTATTGCTTAGTCAGGTTCACCATCTTCTATATTGTAGTGTAGACAATATTTTTATTTACATTTTAGATATGCCTTACTTAGTTTCTTAAATGGATAACTTGCTTGTTTTTTTTCTTGGCATCCTTCTTCTAGTGATTTAGATTAATCTTTGGATGTAGCTTTCAACACTTATCTTCATTATGACCATTGATATTACAATGGTTGTGGTGGTTTTGTAGATCCTTGCATTAAGGAGTAGTGGTTGTTGTCTTCTTAACCTTTCCATTCCACTTATTAATTGTCGTGATGGTTTTTTACTTAGAACCACTTGGTTGTCCTCTCTTCTTATACATAGCCAAATATTGTGCTTCCATACTTTCCTCGTCAACATCCCTAATTTTAAARAGAATCACTTGCCTCCTTATGTGATTGTGGATATCATCTAAATACTTGAGGAATACATCCAGGTTATTGGGATATATTCCCAACATAATGGCTTGTTTYTGGGACACAATGGTGTATTCTCTATACACTATACCTTTGCTTCCAGTGGAAGTAATGCTAGTAGATCCATAAATCCTCTTCATATTWAGATACATTTAGATATATTTAGATAAAACAAATTACTAATTTTTTTATTAAATTTTAAAAATAAGATATGAAATTAAAATTGATCTAGTTGGAAAGTGATCATTATTATAATCATATTTTTTATTTTTATATTTTAGAATTGATTAATTAACMGCGAAGAGAGAAGATAAGAGTTAGTAATGAATAAATTATTAGAAATAGTGGTTAAGATTAGGTATTTAATAATGATACATTTATTTGATTTTAAAAATTAAAAATAAAAACAGTAGAACATTAGGTAGTTAAAAGGGTACAATTATGAAGTGTTAAAAGGGGGAGAAGAGGTAGTTGAGGTTAGATAATATAAGGCCGTAAACAAAGGGAAAAATAAAATAAAAAAATTATGATAAGGCTAGAAAGAAAGGGAAATAGGTAAGAGGACTTATTTTTGTAAATTTGGTTAGCTAGTATAAATCTAAATTTATTTACTTTAAAGCGGATTTGTTTTTTTTTTCAATCTATAGTGGACATGGTACATTTATTTATTCTTGTAAACAAATCTAAATTTATTTATTCTAAAATCAAGTTGTATTTTTTTTTGCTCTAAAGCCTACATCTAACCATACATTTACTCCATAGTGATATTTATTCTTGTAAACTAGATTAACCAATATAAATCTAAATTTATTTATTCTAAAATCACTTGTATTTTTTTCACTTTAGAGGGAAATATCCTCTATTACAAGAGTGCCCCGGCCCAATTACAATGGACATCTCCTATATTAAAGGTAATTACACATCTACCCCATAATTCATTATCATTTTCATTTTCAATTTTCATTTTCATTTTCATTTTCATTTTCTATTTTCATTTTCATTTTCATTTTCTATTTTCATTTTCAGTTATAAGAAGCCATCAGTGATCTGAACAAGTTAGTAACTTGTAAACTTGGTCATTTTCATTTTCTATAGCTTTTGAACAGGTTAGTTATCACAAGCTATCCTTGATCTATTTTCATTTTTGTAAACTTGGTCAATTAGTATAAATCTAAATTTATTTACTTTAAAGCAAATTTGTATTTTTTTCAATCTAAAGTGGACATAGCACATGTATTTATTCTTGTAAACAAATCTAAATTTATTTATTCTAAAATCAAGTTGTATTTTTTTTGCTCTAAAGCCAAAATCTAACCCTACATTTACTCAATAGTGATATTTATTCTTGTAAACTAGATTAACCAATATAAATCTAAATTTATTTATTCTAAAATCACTTGTATTTTTTTCACATTAGAGCCGAAATCTCCTCTATTATAGAAGTTGCCCAATTACAGCGGACATCTCCTCTATTAAAAGAAATTACAAATATGCCCCATACTCCATTATCATTTTCGATTTTCATTTTCATTTTCATTTTCTATTATCAGAAGCTATCAGTGATCTAAACATGTTAGTAAAAGTCCCTCATTTCAGTATAGCGTTGAAATACAGAAATGGAAGGAGAAAGCCCATAAGAACGACATGGAGAACATAGAAGGGCGGATGGTAGCACAACTTCAAATCCCTCGCCAATATCGCCCGACAGAAATGATGAGTCAAATCACTCGCCATTATCGCCTGGCAGAAATGATGAGAATGGCAGCAAAAGGAGAAGAATGTCGCCCAACAGAAATGATGAGAATGGCAGTAGAAGGAGAAGAACAACCTGTATTCGTATCGGAGAACCTATTCGTGATCCTCCAGCTGATGATATTATAGAACATGTAATCATGATTTTTCTAGGGCTAACAGAAGAAGTACCCTCTGTGTCGAGCAGATAGAACCATCGTCGAGCAGATAGAGCCGTGGTGGAGAACTTACAACACATACAGATTTCAGAGGATCATATCAGGAACATGGTTCCTGCCCAATTTGTCTTAGGGATTTTAAATTGGGTGAGGAGGCATGTCACTTGAATTATGGCCATATCCACCACCTGTGACATCCCCAAAAAAATAAAATATTTTTTGAAATTTAAATTTGCTAGAAATTTATTCCGTTTTTAGAAAATTCGAATTTGGAAAAATTTTGCCATTTATGGAAATTCCGAAATTTGAATTTGATATTTGTAATTAATTATTGCCACTGTTGGGCAGAGATTTGTTCTGACTCAACTAACTATTTGACTATGACACTTGTATAAAAGCAGAATATTTATATTAATTGCAGGAGGACAAATGGAACAACCATGTTAAAATCAGCTAACCATGACTCCATGAGTGGGGAACATGTTGGAACTACCTCTGGGCTGATTATTACAAGTGGAAAATTAGAGATTTGGCCATTGGTAGCCCCTAAAAATTGGGGATTTAGAAAGCTGCGAAAATCCCCAAGGGAGGGAAAAAGACCTGGGCAAAATTGATAAATAACATATGTGAGGAGGCAGGACGCTGCCAAGTATGCTCGAGAAAAAGATTTTGAGTTCTCTTGCTTTTATGAACACTACGGATTGAGTGTGAGGCAAGAGGAGTCTGTTGAGACGAAAAGACATCTGTTGAGGAGGAGATTCCAAGTTTTCCCTCATGGATTCATAGTGAGGCTAGGGGGTGAATCGAGCAAGTGTTTTGACTACCCTGTTCTACGGTTGGGAGGAACATGGTTGTTCCCTTTGTCTTCCCGCAATATGGCTTAGATATGTTCCTCTACTCCTATCTGTCTGAATGATTTTATATATGATGCAATGTATTTGTTAAATCTGAACTTAAATGATTTCCATTTTTATGTTTAAATGCTCGCATATCTGATGCAGTGTATTCGTTAAATCTGAATTTGAAATTATGTTCCATCTCTTTGAATTATTTAGGCACAGTTGTAATGCACCTATTTATTTCGGTATGGATACAAAAGCGAAGTACAACAGAAATAACAATCGATATTTCTTTTACCTATATATATATGCCTAAGTATTACAGTGGAAATGGACAGAATTACAAGTACAGAAGTTGTAAGTGATTTCCGACGATATGTCTACAACTTTTTCCTTTTAAAGCTTAATCCCAATAGTGTACACATACAACTAGAAGACAGATAGATATTCAATATATATATACATAGATATATATATTCCAGTAATAAATAGGAGTTTACAGAAGTAACAAATTCTAATTGACCATACGTTAAATTCTAGAATCAAACTTCGAACAAATTTAAACTTGTCAAGAATATATGGTTATGTATAACTAAATGCTAGAGGCGCGAGGGCCGATAAATTTGAAAGACCATTCTAGAACCCCGAAGTGTTCGTCCCACATTCCTTTCACTTTTAGCAATTTGGGGGTTGTTGTGTGTTGATTTTTGGCATTTGTAATCGCGAAATCCCGAGCCCCGAAACCCCGAAGTGCTGGTCCCACATTCCTTTCACTTTTTTGCAATTTGTGAGTTGTTGTGTGTTGATGTTTGGCATTTCAAATCGTGAAATCCCGAACCCCGAAACCTCGAAGTGATGGTCCCACTTTCCTTTCACTTTTTCACAATTCGAGAGTTGTTGTGTGATGATGTTTGGCATTTGAAATCGCAAAATCCAAAACCTCGAAACCCCGAAGTGCTGGTCCCACATTCATTTGACTTTTTCATAATTCGGGAGTTGTTGTGTGTTGATGTTTGGAATTTGTAATCGTGAAATCCCAAACCTCGAAACCCCGAAATGTTGGTCCCACATTCCTTTCACTTTTTCACAATTTGAGAGTCTTTGTGTGTCGATGTTTGGCATTTGAAATCATGAAATCTTGAACCTCGAAACCCTGAAGTGTTGGTCCCACATTCCTTTCACTTTTTTGCAATTCGGGAGTTGTTGTGTGATGATGTTCGGCATTTGTAATCGCCGAAACCCGATTGACCTCTGTTTTTCCACAAAACTGTAGGAACATGGTAGGAATTATTTTTTATAGGAACAACTCTAATACTATAAGGAATGGACTGGTAGAATCGATGGAGGATCTTCATCTGGGATAGAGGTAAATGAAGTCTTGCTGCGTAGTATAGTAAGCAAGAAAGCCCAAAATATGATAACCATGAAGAAGAAGTTAGCAAAAGGGCCTCACTGGAAACAAAAAAAGGAGAAAGTTCGTCTGAAGGGACACCTTCAGCTGAGGAAAAAACTATACCCAATAGAAAAAGAAAACAAGTAGACCACCTTGAAGGAGAATTTGAAAAGATTAAACCAGCTACCTTTGATGGAGAATCTAGGACAGGAGAAGAAGCTGAGGCATGGTTGTTGGACATCAAAAAATACTTCCAGATATACAACTATTCCAGCAACATGAAGGTCAGAATGGCGATCTACAATATGAAGGGGAAGGCCAGCATTTGGTGGCAGGACCTGAAATTGGCCAAGGGCCTAAAGGAGAAACAGTTGGAATGGTCTGAATTTAAGAAGTATTTTAAGAAACAATACCTTTCTGAAAACTATTATGAAAGGAAGACGAAACAATTTTAGGAGTTACGACTTAGACAGATGACGATGGAGGACCTTATAAATAAATTTCTGGAACTACTAAGGTCTGTACCTTTGCTTCCAGTGGAATTAATTCTAGTAGATCCATAAATCCTCTTCATATTTAGATACATTTGATATATTTAAATATTCATGAAAGAAATTTTTAGACAGCATGGTATTCCTAAAATGGTGATTTCAGATAGAGACATAAAATTCACATCCGCTTTTTGGAAGGAATTGTTTGCAGGGCTAAATACTAATTTGAATTTCAGTACGAGTTATCATCCACAAACGAATGGACAGAGCAAAAGAACAAACCAAATCATAGAGGATATGCTCCGCATGTATGTAAGAACGAAACTGAACAAGTGGGAAGACTACCTACACTTGGTAGAATTTGCATATAACAATGGGTACCAAACTTCAGCTAAGTTGAGCCCTTTCGAAATACTATAGGGCAGAAAGTGTACGAACCCAATTAGCTAGGATAACTCGGCTAACAGACTCATGGTTGGACCAAAAATGCTCCAAGAAATGGAGAACATGGTAAGGAAGGTACAACAGAATTTGAAAGAAGCACAGGACAGACAGAAGAGCTATGCAGATCAGAAAAGAAGACACTTGGAATTTCAAGTAGGAGACCATGTTTATT